>JAPYYD010003033.1:0-14629 GCA_028551405.1 Uromys caudimaculatus
AGTAAAAGGGAATGTCAAGGTGGGAATATGGGAATGGGTGGGCGGGTGGGTGGGAGGAGGAATTCCCTCTCAGAGGCGGGGAGGGGGAGGGGACACGGTGTTTCCAAAGAAAAGGGGAATCATCGGAAATGTAAATAAAAAAAAAAAATAAGGGATTTATAGACAGATACACTAAAAGCCCACTTAACTATAAAGCTGTCTGACAAAGAGGGAACATAGATTTGGATAGGTACTTCATCACAAAGACTAGGTTAGCAAAGGGAAATAAATGAGTTATGGAGATAATCAAAATATTTGTTTTTTATTAGTGATAGGTTCAAAGATGTGATAGTTTTCATTGTCAATGAGACATAATGTAGGTAGTTGAATGCATGAGTTGACTTGAGAGGAGGTACCCACAGTGGGCATAACTCCAGTCCATGGGTGTGGGATCCTAGACTATGTAAGAGTAGGAAAAGTGAGCTGAGCGTTCATCACTCTCTGCTCCTCACGAGGATGTAATGTGACTAGCTGCTTCAAGTTTCTGCTACCTTGACTACCCTACAACCATTGATTATTACCTTAAATTTTAAGCCAAATAAATTCTTTTTCCCTTAAGCTGCTTTTATCAAGGTTTATTTTTTACAACAGAAAGGACAATAAGAGAGTAGGTGTATGTATTTGTTAAAACATACTGAATCCAATACTTTGTGTCACTTATACCTCACTAAATTTAATGGGAATAGAAATGCAATGGGAAGGTGAGTCAAAACTCCCATACACCTCTACCTGCAGAATGTTAGATTACTGCCTTGGTTAGATTACAGGTTCAAATCCCTTTCTCCCAAGAAGAGGCGGTCAGCAGGCACCTGAGATTCCTGGAATGCCTCCCCATGCTAATGAGGCATTACCCACTCTGGATATCTTACCCATTGCCTTAAAACTATATAGCCCTTGATTCGCTGATTAAAGTTGATCTGTCTCCCTGAAAAAAAAAAAAAAAAAAAAAAAAGAACCATTAACTGCTACCTATGTTTTCATTCATTCTTTCAACAAACATGCACTTTTGTTTGCAATGGAGACATGCTATGATATCCTCTTAGCATAAGGGATTACAGCAACACAGAGAGAAAAATCAATGGAACAAAACAACCCCAGATGCTCTCTCCACCATCAGATGCCCCAGGGAGAACTGGAAAACCAGAAAGGTAAAAATATTTGCTATTTCCTTCAACCTCCATGGGTCTTCCCTTCATGATTAACAGGCTGTGACTCTAGTGTATAGTACTTGATCATAGAGGCTAGTGAGAGGGCTCAGCTGATAAGAATACTTGCTGCTCTTGGGAAGGACCCAAAACAGTTACAAGCACCCACATGGCAGTTCTCAAGGATTTGCAACTCCAGTTCCAGGAAATATGAGGCCCTCTTCAGGCCTCCATGTTATAAACATGTATGCAGGCAAAATGCTCACACACATAATCTAAAAAAAGAAGAGAAAAGAAGAAGAAGAAGAAGAAGAAGAAGAAGGAGGAGGAGGAGGAGGAGGAGGAGGAGGAGGAGGAGGAGGAGGAGGAGGAGGAGGAGGAGGAGGAGGAGGAGGAGGAGGAGAAGGAGGAGAAGGAGGAGAAGGAGGAGAAGGAGGAGAAGGAGAAGAAGGAGAAACAGCAGCAGCTTAGTCATAGCCTCTGTGGAAGACAGAATTCATGGTAAGGGAGAGTGCTACCCCTCTCAGGTCCTTGGAAACAGAGGTTGCTGCTCTGCACTTAGCTTTACCTGGACTCTGAAGAGTGTATCAGCTTGTTTGTAAAGCTGAGCTTTGTCCTGAGAGCAAGGCGCCTGCCTACATTTCCTCCTAGTGATGGGCTGGTTGTGACTGTATAGCTTGTCAAGAGCCTTTTTACTTTTTCCTCCAATTTGTTCCTTTCCTTCCTTCAAAGTGCTCTTCTATCTCTGATCTTCTCCCATATGTGGGTTGTCTTTGTGCACTTGAGCAGAGCTTGTACTTCCTGCCCTGTATTATACTCCAGAGAGGTGAGAGTCCCTCTAAATCAATGACCATCTATAGATCTGAGTATGGTCTGCAAAAATGAATCGATAGAAAGATGGCTATTGTCTCGGCCTGCGGGGGTTCAGTGGGAACCTAGGGAGGGGGCAAAAGAATGGGGGACAAGAAACACGAAGGAGAACAAGTCGTGTATTCTGATCAAGCTCTCAAATTTTATTTCAGGGCAGTAGCTTAAAAAGGCTAGCAAGCAGGGAGGTTACACATGGCCCAAGGCTAACCCACTATCATAAAGGCTTCTGGGAAATACCAGATGTTCTTTCAGTTCCTGGAACCCAAGACTGCACACGTCCTTTCTTCACCTTGCACTTTCTCTGACTAGGCTTCCCAGAACAGCGGGTAATTCCACAGGTTTGGCTCCCTGCAGATATGAGTATGGTCAGCAAAAATGAATCGCTAGAAAGTTGGCTCAGTGTTTTAAGAGCACGTGTTGACTTTAAGATGACCTGGGCTTGGTTCTCAGCACCTACAACATATGTTGTAACTGTTTGCAATTCCAGTCCCAGGAAATCCAATGCTAACTTTGAGCCACTGAAGGTTCCAGGCATACACAAGGTGCTCAGGCATACATGCAGGCAAAACACCCATACACATCAAATAAACAAACATTTTAATGGAATCACCAATGATCATTAATTCCTGGGAATAGAAAAACATAAGAATTAGCCTTGGCCCATAAAGAGCGTAGATTTGTAGGTTCTAACAAATGAGGAAATACTGACAAATGTGATTCATTCAGCTACTAATCTCTCTCTCTCTCTCTCTCTCTCTCTCTCTCTCTCTCTCTCTCTCTCACACACACACACACACACACACACACACACACACACACACACACACACAACTTTTCTTCTTTCTCTTTTTCTTTCTCTTTTTACTGTTTCTTCAGATGCTGGCTAGAATTTAAGTATGCTTTTTCTTCGATCTTGGGCTTCCTTGTTCTTTCCCTAAAGCCTCTGTCCTGGGCTTCTGGGTGCTTGTAAACCAGCTTATGGTTTTAGAATTTTCAGCTCATGGTTATTTCTCAGCCTAGAGTTCTGGGCATTTGGTGTATTATAGCAAAGAAGTACATCCTGGGTCAAAGGTGATCCCTCCTGGCAGCCAGGAAGCATGGGTGTATACTCCATGGTACATTTTCAGATGGTCAAATTATCCTTCTTCTGCATTTATTTCCTAGTGTTCACCTTTGGTATTCGTATTTATTGATTTTTCCAGGTCATCTTTAACTCCATGTGTACACTGGGTCTTTAACACACCTGAACAGCAAGAGAACTGACAAGGCTGTATTACCTGGAGTTCTTCAGAACATGCAGATGGGGAAAGAAATTTATTGTGCTAGATGAGCATGAAACTATAGAACTTGAAGGTGTGAAACCTTCTTAGAGGGCTGACAATCCAAGAAAGGCAATATAGTGTCTGAAATTCAACCCTTGGACCTTCAACTGACTAAGTTGAATGGAATTCATATTAAGAAGAATGATGTGCTTTGAGCTTGGAATGTCCTCCAAATCTTGTATGTTCAAAGTGTTGTCTGGGCCCATGATACAACTAAGAGGGAGGGGAATTTTCATGAGGTGGGACCCTGTAGAAAGAGGCTTTGCAAGGGGGGACATGAGGGCACAAACTCTTTCTATTGCCTCTCTTCATCTCTTCTCCCTGCCCATCCTCCATCCCTGAGGTGAACAGGCCTCTGCTGTACACTTCACCCCATGAGGTTGCATTCCAGGTTGCATTCCAGTTATCACTGAAGTCTCTGAAATCCTGAGGTGAACTAAACCCTTCCTCTTATAAATTGCTTTCCTCGAGTATTTTCTCACAGCCACAGAAAACCAACAAACAATTGGCACTTTAAAACAGTGAGTCATCATGGCTACGACTATTGTGGTCCAGAAGCCCTAGAAAGGCTTGCAGGAGGGATGGAACAGCTTGAAAAAACAGGCTAAGAATGGCCTCGAATGCTGAAAGTGAAGTTCAGTGGGCAATTGTAGCACAGGCTTAGAAAATCAGTATGGTGGTAGGAATCACTGAGAATTGAAGAAAAGGCTATCTTCTTTAAGCTGTGGAGAAAACGGCATTTGTTTGTATTTGTGTTTGTTTTGTTTTGTTCCTATGCTCTAACAGTTTTCACAAAGCTGAGCTTCTCAGAAGATTTCACCCCAATGATGCCGGTCTCTTCCCAATCACAGACAATTTCTCAGCTCCAGCTAACCAGCATCAATAGTCCCAGTAATGCAATGGTTTTTGCTTTAGTAGTTCTGGCATCTTGTTAATCACAGCTGATTTCTTCAGCCCTAGCTAACCAAAACCACAAAATCTTAAATCAAATTAGCAATGGCCCTGATAAGAGTCTTTAATCTTCCCTCTGAAATTTCACAAGCCAGGCCTCCATCTTCTGCACTGTTCTCAACATTATCTTCCAAACTCCTGTACAACATCCCACAAAGCTCTTAACACCGAATGGATCTTCTAGCCCAAAGTTCCAAAGTCCTACAGTCCTCCTGAAAATATGGTCAGGTTGTCGCAGGAATATCCCCCTATTTAGTACCAATTTGTCTTAGTCAGGGTTTCTATTTCTTCACAAACATCATAACCATGAAGCAAGTTGGGGAGGAAAGGGTTTATTCAGCTTACACTTCCATGCTGCTGTTTGTCAGGAAAGGAAGCCAGGACTGGAACTCAAGCAGGTCAAGGAACAGGAACTGATGCAGAGGTCATGGAGGGATGTAACTTACTGACTTGCTTGCTTCTCCTAGCTTACTCAGCCTGCTTTCTTATAGAACCCAGGACTACCAGCCCACAGATGGTACCACCCACAAGGGGCCCTCCCCCCTTGATCACTAATTGAGAAAATGCCTTACCACTGGATCTCATGGAGGCATTTTCTCAACTGAAACTCCTTTCTTTGTGATAACTTCAGCTTGTGTCAAGTTGACACACAAAACTAACCAGTACAGCTACCAAAGTGATTAGCATCATTAAAAGAAGCCAAATACTTTGCACCAGGACAACAGGAAAGAGTGTTAACAGCATCTCTTACTCTTTTCCAAAGCTCAACATGCTGGATTGAGTAGAAAGCTGCTCACACAGAGTGCCTTTGGAGAATTCCTTCCTCCAGAGTCCTAATCCCATGCAAGCTCTTGTGTCACTCAGAGGTTGCTTGCAGCTATGATCCACTACTACTCAAGCTGTTGGCAATTCTTGACCTGGAGTGCATGGTTTTGTTTCTTCAGTCATGCTGATGCAAGAGCAGTAAGGTTATAGAAGCTTACACAAAGATTTCAAAGAAATACAGGGAGACCAAGCCATCTCTTTCAGGATCTGAGTCCCAGAAAATAGTCCCCTAAAGCTATAAGAATGAAGCCCAATTTTCACTGGAGACCCAGGAGGTTATAGATGCCAGAAGCAAACCACATATTCACCGCCTTATTCTGTCCTCCCACTCCCCTCTATCCCTTTACAGCACCATATTCTACTTCCCTTCCTTAAAGGATCCCCTCCTCACCCCTGATCCCATACTAGCTACCTAATCTCTGTGCTTTTTCTAATTGAAGCACATATATCTAAATCTTAAAAGCTAACATCTACATATAAGAGAAGCCATTCGATGTTTGTCTTCCTTGGTCTGGGTTACCTCATTCGGGAAGACTGTTTCTAGCTTCATCCATTTACTTGTAAATTTTGTGATGTCAGTTTTCTTCACATCTGAATAATCTTCTATTGTGTTAATGTATCGAATTCTTTTTTTCTTTTTCTTTTTTTTGGATATTTACTTTATTTACATTTCAAATGTTTTCCCATTTCCAGATCTCCCCTTCAGAGCCCCCTATCCCATACCTCCCCCTGCTTCTATGAGGATGTTCAGCCACCCACCCACCCACCCAACCACTCCCAACTTCCCTCCCTAGCATTCCCCTACACTGGGGCATCTAACATCCTCAGGCCCAAGGGCCTCTCCTCCCACTGATGTCCAAAAAAGGCCCTCCTCTGCCACATATGTGGCCAGGACCATAGGTCCCTCCGTGTGTATTCTTTGGTTGGTGGTCCAGTCTCTGGGAGCTCCTGGGGGTCTGGCCAGTTGACACTGTTGCTCCCTCCATGGGGCTGCAAACTGCCTCAGCTCCTTCAGCCCCTTCCCCAACTGCCCCTTAACTGCCTGGGGATACATCCCATATATAGCCACCAAACCCAGACATTATTGTGGATGCTGGGAAGTGCTTGCTGATAATAAGTTGTCTCCTGAGAGGCTCAGGCAGAGCCTGACAAATACAGAGATGGATGCTCGCAGTCAACCATTGGAATAAAGGCAATTTTAAGAGGGCACGTTTATAGTAATAAATGACTACATCAAAAAACTGGAGGAACATCATATTAATGACTTAATGACACACACAAAAACTCTACAAAAACAAGAAAAAATAATATCCAGTAACAGTAAATGGGGAGAAATAAGAAAACTGAAGATGAAAATCAATGAAATAAAAAAAAAAAAATCTTTGGGAAAATCAACAAGATTAACAAACCTTTATCAAAATTAACCAAAAGAAAGAGAACAGCCCCAAATTAATAAAATTAGTAATAAAATGTATACATTATCACAGATAGCAAGGAAATTCAGAAAAACACAAGAACATCCTTTAAAAATCAGTACTCCACCAAACAAGAAAACCTAAAAGTAGATGGATTTCTATATATATGTGAACTAACAAAGTTAAATTAATATGAAACAAACTATTTCAACAAACCTATAAACCTGAGTGAAATAGAACTAGTAATTTAAAATCTCCCAATTAAAACTGGGTGGATTCAACACAGAATTCTATGGGACCTACAAAGAACAATTAATGCCAATACTCCTCAAATTATTCCACAAAATCAAAGCTAAAGAAACATTGACCAATTTGTTTATGAGGCCACAATTACTGTACTGGCTGGTTTTGTGTGTCAATTTGACACAAGCTGGAGTTATCACAGAGAAAGGAGCTTCAGTTGAGAAAATGCCTCCATGAGATCCAGCTGTAAAGCATTTTCTCAATTAGTGATCAAGGGAGGAGGGCCCCTTGTGAGTGGTACCATCCCTGGGCTGGTAGTCCTGGGTTCTATAAGAAAGCAAGCTGAGCAAGTTAGAGGAAGCAAGCCAGTAAGTAACATCCCTCCATAGCCTCTTCATCAGCTCCTGCTTCTTGACCTGCTTGAGTTCCAGTCCTGACATCCTTGGGTGATGAACAGCAATGGGGAAGTGTAAGCTGAATAAACCCGTTCCTCCTCAACTTGCTTCTTGGTCACGATGTTTTGTACAGGAATAGGAACCCTGCCTAAGGCAGTTACCCAGGTATCTAAAGTATATAAAAACCCAACAAAGAAAGAGATTATAGACCAACATCCCTTATGAACATAGATACAAAATTTCTCAATAGAATCATTGAAAACTGAATATAACATCATCAAACATCGTCAAAAATATATGAAAAAGATCATCCACTGTCATCAAGTAGGCTTGACTGCAAACATGCAGGGATGGTTCAATATACAGAAATCGATAAAGGTAATCTACCATACAAATGAGTTTTTTTTTTAAAAAACAAAACAAAACAAAACAAAACATGATCATCTCATTAGATGCAGAAAAGACCTTTAACAAAATCCAACGACTCTTTATGATAAAAGCCCTCAAGAGATTAGGGATATAAGGGACATACCACACCATAATAAAGACAGTTTTCAACAAGCCCACAGTCAACATCAATCTAAATGGAGAGAAACTCAAAGCAATTCCACTAAAATTAGGAACAAGATAAAGTTGCCCAGTCTCTCCCTACCTACTCAAGATAGTACTTGAAGTCTTGGCTCAAGCAATAAGACAACTGAAGGAGATCAAGAGGATACAAATAGGAAAAGAAGAATTCAAAATATCCTTATTTGCAGATGATATGATTTTATGCATAAAGGACCTGAAAAACTCCATCCAGAAACTCCTACAGCTGATAACATGTTTAGTAAAGAAGCCAGATACAAAATTAATCAGAAAAATCAGTAGCCTTCCTGTATAAAAATGGCAACCATACTAAGTAAAAGACTCAGAAAAAAAATACCTTTCATAATAGCCTCAAAACTTTCTTTAGGATAAATCTAATCAAACAAATGATAGGCTGTTATAGCAAAAAAAAAAAAAAAAAACAAAAACAAAACAAAAAAAACTTTAAGACATTTAAGAAGAAATTAAGAAGACACCAGAAGATGGAATACCCTTTCATAGATTGGTAGGATTAATATTGTAAATGCTCATCCTACCAAAATGAATTTACATATTCAGTGCAATCCCCATTAAAATTCAAGCACAATTCTTTACAGAAATTGAAAAAACAATCTTCAGCTTCATATGAAAACACAAACAAAAAAATAAAAATAAGAACTATTTGAGATATCTGTACCCTAGGTTTAAAATTGTATTACGGAGCTGTAGTAATGAAGACAACATGGCATTAGGAAGGGGAGACATGTTGGTCAAATGAATCAAATTGAACTCCCAAACATAACTCTGTACGTACGGACACCCAACTTTTTTACAAAGAAGCCACAGTACACTGGAGAAAAAAACAGCATCTTCAATATATAGTACTGGTCATGTAAAATAGCCGCATGTAGAAAAATGAACACAGATCTATAGCACTGCATAAGACTCAATCCAAACATATCAAGAACCTCCACATAAGATTGAATGCCTGGAATCTGATAGAAGAAAAGGTAGAAAATAAGCTTGAACTCATTGGAAAGAATTTTATAAATAATACTCCAAAAGCACAATCAGTAAGACCAGTCACTGATAAGTGGGAGCTCATGAAGGTGAAAAGTTATTATACAGAAAAGAACACCATCATAGGAGCAAAGTAGCTGCCTATGTGAAATGTGAAAACAAAATCATTACCAAATATAAATTTGACAGCAGATTAGTACCAAGAATACAGAAAAAAATTTAAAAGCAAGGCATAAAGAAAAAAAAAAAACAAAACAAAAAAAACAAAAACAAAAACAAAATGTTAAATACGGGCTTCAGATTTATCTCTTGCCATGCATAATGTTAAGGACTTGCATTTTCTCTACGTCCCTCTCAGCAACTTTTATTGCATAGATCAAGTAGTAATTTACTAGAACTTTGAATACTATATTGAATTGGTAGGGAGAGAGTGGGCAGCCTTATCTAGTCTCTGATTTTAGTGGGATTGCTTCAAGTTTCTCTCCATTTAGTTTGATGTTGGTAAAATGCTTGTCACTAAATGTGATGACTGCAGATCAGATCCCAGCACCCTATAAATGCCGAACAGGCTTGGTGTGACCTACTGTAATGATATCAATCACGACATAGACAGTGGGTCCCAGGACAAAGCTGGCTAGCTAGACAATCTAGAACCAGGTTCAGCAAGCAACCATACCTACTTAGATAGAGAAATAGCTCAACTGTTAATAACTAACTGCTCTTTCAGAGAAGACAGATTAAGTTCTTGCATTCACATTGTGGCTCGCAGCCATCTGTAACTCCAGTTCCAGGGGATCTGATTTCCTTTTCTGGCATCTGTGGACACCGAGTGATAAACACACATTCATGCAGACAAAACACTCATACACACACACATACACACACACACACACACACACACACACACAATTAAAAATGTTTGAGAAAAGAGAGACTCTGCCTACAAAAATCTTTAGTGTTTTTCAATGAAATATTATTTTTTAAAGATTATAAACATTTTAGTAAAGTATTTTAATGATTAACAATTATTTAAAAGATTAATCTTAACGTTTAGTTTTATAAATACCATGTTTTATAGATTTTAGAAATTATCTTACTTTTAAACTGCTAAATAAATCTCATTTTATTTGGAAAAATACATTCTTTGCCTTTATTAAATAAACTAGAAGTAGCAATAAAGTTTTATCTTTTTAATTCTACAATTAGAATTTTTACAATGGTCTTCTAAATTACTCCTGAGTCAAACAAGAAATAAAAGCTACACGTGCAAAAAGTTTGTAAACATTAAAAAGCCAAACTGATTGTGGTATCACATGCCTGTGATTCCACCCAGCATCTGGGAGGTGAAGGCAAGGAGAATATAAATGAGTATAAAGTCAGCCTGAGCTACATAGTGAGGTTCTGTCAACAAAAAAGAAAAAATAATTAAGATGACAATTAAGATGTCAATTCAAGAATTTCATACATTAAAACTTGCAAGAACCAATGTAAGAAAATACAACTTCAATTCTACATCAAAATATAAAGATTTCTACCAATGTAAAATTATAGTTATAAAATGCTTTGTTTAAAAGTAAATCTAATATTCCATTCCCATTTATCTAATTTTTGTTTGTTTGTTTGTTTGTTTGTTTTTTGGGGGGGTTGGTTTTTTTTTGGCTTTTTCAAGACAGGGTTTCTCTGTGTAGCCCTGGCTGTCCTGGAACTCTGTAGACCAGGCTGGTCTCGAACTCAGAAATCCACCTGCCTCTGCCTCCCAAGTGCTGGGATTAAAGGCGTTAGCCACCACTGCCCGGCTATCTAATTTCTTATAATATTACTCTATCCCCTCTTTTTCTTTTCAACCCCCTTCGTTTTACCTAGGAAAAAAGAATAGAGAAGAAGAAAGGAAAGATAGAGATCCATGAGTCTAAGCTTTCTATTTATTCCTTCCCTGCCCAAAACTACATTTGCAAATTATCCCTTACAATGACAACATATCTCTAATTCATAAAAAAACCAAAACCAGGGATTGGGATAACAATTTTCCATGACTACTGCTTCCTGCTGAATTGGGGCAAAGAATTTCCCTGTTTTTCCCTTTAAAGGGAGGGATTTGCATAATTGTTATAATTTTGTTCAATTTATAACTTTCAAAAAAGAGCCTTTTATTAGACTAAAAGCAGGAAATTGTTGAGGTTTTGTCTTTTACTGTTTATTGTAATGCTAATTCTCCAGATCTGGGGTATGCATGTAGCCTCTGGGACCCTGTCCCCAAGTGAATTATGATTGGTGAATAAAGATACCTGCAGCTAATAGTTGGGCAAAAGAGACACAGACAGGGGTAGGTTTCCTGGGCTTGAGACCACAAGGAGGAAAGAGAGAGATAGAAGCCACTGATGTGGGATAGAAGAACATGCAGGAGAGAAGAAAGGAGAGGTGCCATGGATTAGCATGGCCAAGTGGGCTGACCAATTGGAGCTAGGAGTAGCCCAGGTAAAACATAGTAAGTAATAATGAGGTTATGGATACAAAGGTAGATTTTTAACAGCTTGAAGGGTAGGCAGTTGCCAGGTATATTAAAATATAAAAAAAATTAATTAAAAAAACTTGCAAGAATCATCGACACTTTGATCAAAAGCAACAGCATGCCTTTAAGCCTTTATTAATTCAAGAAATGATTATATAAATGAATCTACTCCAAAATAATAAATAATAAAAACTAAAGAAAGAATTTAAGAGTCATAGTTCTGATATTAATGAATGAACAAATTTTCCATTTAATATAATCAAAAAAGTACAAAAGAACAAGAACAACAAAAAGCGCATTTAGTCTTAGAGTTTTATTGCTGTGAATAAATGACATGAGTACCACAACTCTTATAAAGGAAAACACTTAATAGAGGCTGGCTTTCAGTTCAAAGGTTTAGTCCATTGTCCTCGTGACAGGGAGCATGGTAGCACATAGGCAAACATGGTGCTAGAGAAACAGCTAAGAGTTCCTCATCTGGTTTCAAAGGCAACAGAGACAGTGACATACTTGTTCCAACAAGGCTACACCTACTCCCACAAGGCCACACCTCCTAATAGTGCTCCTCCCTATGAGCCTCTGAGGCCCATTTTCTTTCAAGCCACAGCAGATACCTTCACAGAATTATTGGCTTTGATTGGTTAGGTCTTAGTTTTTATTGTCAGGTTGTACTATTTATTTGCTGACTTTGATGGCCTGAATGGTAGGTACTTCAAACATGGAGTTAGTTGTAGTAAGGTTTGGGGGCATACTGAAGTCTGGGTGCCTGTTATGATACACAGCAGAGGACTCCTAAACAGATCTTTGAAGCAATATTTCAGACTGAACAGGGGAATAAATACATGGAACAAAATTAGAAAAAATAAATGAAAGTATAATTAATGAAACACAAATCATAACTAAGAACACAAATCAGAAGAAATGACTGTAATGTACAAGCACTTTTTAATAATAACTATAACTATTAATGGCCTCAATACTCCAATCAAAAGATATAAGCTACTTGGATGGGATAAGAAAATTCACCTTTCTGTTTTCTACAAAAAATCCATCTAGGAGTAGAGACTAAATGAATGACCAACCAAAAATTGGCCCAACTTGAGACCCATCCCATGGGCAAGAGCCAATCCCTGATACTATTAATGACACTGCTACGCTTGCTGACAGGACCCTAGCATAACTGTCCTCTGAGAAGCTCCACACAGCAGCTGACTAAAACAGATGCAGAGATACAAAGCCAAACATTAGACACAGTTCTGCGATACTTGTGAAAGAGATGGGGAAAGGATTGAGTGACCCAGAGGGGATAGGGACACCACCAGAAGACCAACAGAGTCAACTAACCTGGATCCATGGGGGTTCCCAGAGACTTAACCACCAACCAGAAAACATACAAGGGCTGGACCTAGGACCCCTGCACATATATAGCAGATGTGCAACTTGGTCTTCATATGAGTCCCCCAAAACTGGAGTAGGTACTGTTCCTGACTGTTGCCTTCCTTAGAACCTGTTTCCCTAACTGAGCTGCCTTATCTGGCCTCAGTGGGAGAGGATTTGCCCAGTTCTTCAGTGGCTTGATATGCCACTGTTGGTACCCAGGAAGGGCCTCCCCTTCTCCTTTGAGAAGGGGAGGAGAAAGGGGATGTGAGAAGAGGGTACAGGGAGGAGGGGGACTGCAATTGGAATGTGAAGTGAATAAATAAATTAATTAATGAAAAAAGAAATCCATCTTAGTTTTAAAGATAGGTATCACCTCAAAGTGAAAGAGTAGACAAAAGTATTCCAAGCAGGAACTAAGAAGGCATGGACATGCTAATATCTGACAATATAAACTTTAAAATAAAGCTAACCAGAAGAGACAAAGAAGGGTGCAGTATTCTAATCGAGTTATCAATTAGCCAAGAAAATACTACAATTTAAAGATATATATATACACCAAACTCAGATGTACCCAATTTCATAACAAACATACAAATCAAATTAAATACACAGATTCACATAAATACAGTAATAGGTGATTTCAGCACCCCACTTTCTCCAATATATAGGTAATCTGATCGATAAGCGGGAAAACCACAGAAGTAAATGACATTTCACATCAAATGGACCTAAGAGATAACTACAGAGTATTCCACCCAAACATTACAACGTGCACATTCTACTCAACAGCACATGGAAGTGTCTCTAAAATAGACCACGTCCTGGGCCACAAAATAAATCTTTACAAATTCAGAGCAATTGAAATGCCTCTGTGTCCCACGCGCTATTTGGTCTCGCCAGCAAGAACCCACGCGGACACACGGATCCTTCTGCAGCAAAGCGTTTATTCCATCATGAAGAGGAAGACCCCGGGCCCCAAAATGGCGCTGCTTATATAGCCCTGAGGCAGCATGTCCTCCACTGACTGGCGCGCCCCGGGAGTGGGCGGTGATTAGTCATGTACACCCATAATGCGCAAGCGCTTCGGGCGAGTCACCCCGCGCTATCCATAAGTTTCCTAGAGCAACAGCGGAAGTCAGCGCCATCTTGTAATGGCGAATACTCTAACCGCTCTCTACATCTCTGTGTATCCTTTTTAGGCATAGGTATTAAGACCCTAGTAAATGTATAAATTGTGGGAGATTAAACAACCCACTACTGAACGATGGATGGGTCTCCAAACTAATCAAAATGTTGCTAAAACTAAATGAAAATGAAAACACAACAAAACTTTGGGGATACAATAAAAACAGTTGTAAGAGAAAAGTTTCTGTTCCCAGGGGCTTATACTTAAAAAATAAAGAAGAGCACATACACCCAAAAAAAGACTTAATGATAAAACCCAATTTTGAAAAACAAGAACAAACCCCAAAGGCAGATGATGAAAAACAAAAAGCAGACATTAATGAAATAAAAACAAAGAAAACAATTCAAAGAATCAATGAATTTAAAAATCTTGTTCTTTAAAAATATTAACAAGATTGGCAAACCTTTAACCCAACTAACAAAAAAAGAAGAGAGGATCAAAATTAAAAGAATCAGAAAGGAACAGAAAAACATTACAAGAGATATCAAAGGGACGGCCGGAAACCTCAGCTTGGGCCACAGGGCCCCACAGCTAATCAGTGCCGGGACAAAGATCCCTCTCAAGAGATCGCAAGACCCAGCAGAGGGCCAAAGACACGCCCCACAGCTCACCAGGTACTGCCCCGAACCCGCGAGACACAGGGACCGAGGTAGGCGGGCCTAGAAACCCCCCTGGATCCCAAAAGCGGGCGGCTGTGGCAGGAAACTTCTGCCTGGGACACTAGGATTCCATAGACAAGCAGCCCCGGGAGAAAATTCTCTC
>JAPYYD010003035.1:0-14628 GCA_028551405.1 Uromys caudimaculatus
GAGGGACCCATGGTTCGGACCACATATGTGGCAGAGGAGGGCCTCGTTGGCCATCAGGGGGAGGAGAGGCCCTTGGGCCTGAGGGTGTTAGAGGCCCCAGTAAAGGGGAATATCAAGGTGGGAATACGGGAGTGGGTGGGCAGGTGGGCGGGAGGTGGAATACCCTCATAGAAGCGGGGAGGGGAAGTGGATGGGGATTTCCAAAGAGGAAACATAGAAAGGGGGAACCATTGAAAATGTAAATAAAATATCTAAAAAAAAAAAAAAAAACGAGTCCCCTGTCAGTAAAGAAGTGACAGGGAGGGATCTCTAAGACCTTGATGGGAGCCCATTTGGTTAAGAAATCAATTGACCTGCCTGCCCAGTTTTTTATATTTCTCCATCAAAAACCTTGAACTTGTATTCTAAAGAAGGCAATGATTTCCCTGGGGACAAAAATGCCCCTTTCCCCTTTTATTTCACTGGTGGCCAGAAAGAATCTAGTAAAAGGTCTTTATACTGGCCCTGAGGCTCAGGGCCACTCAGATGCTTGTCTTCATGTACCTTAGGCAGGGGCTGACCAAGAGGCAGTCAAGTGTGCTGGTGCATGTCTGCAATGCCAGCAGCACTTGGGACCCAGAGGCAGGAAGATCCTGAGTTTGTGGGCAGCCTGGGTTGCATGCTAAGAACACATCTTTAAAAAGGAAGAAATGAATAAATAAAGGAAGGAAGGAAGGAAGGAAAGGGGAAAAGAAAAGAAAAATTGAGAAGCAAGCAGCATGTGGATTCCTTCATATTTTTTCCTGGGAGCTCAGAATCTCCATCTCATTGAGTTCATTGACATATGGTAAGGACCAGTCTGGAATGAAAAACACCATCAATATTGACAGTTTATTCAGGAGACATTGTGGGTTCTATACCATGGTTGAAGTGATTCTGTCTTTTTTCTCTTGTTGAATAAAATGACACAGATCTAAATTCTGCACTGTTTTGGGGGGAAGCTTCAGTGTGAATGGTGAGGATTCTAGCTGTGGGTTTTATTGGATTCCCTTAAAGGGCATGTGGAGGCAGATAATGTCTCTTTAAAGGCATTTGAGAGATATTCATGTGATATAAAAATAGAAGGGGAATATTGGGAGTGAGGAGTCTAGGGAGAGTTGGGGGTCTGGGGGTGAAGGTAAGGAGGGGGGACTGTCAACCAAAAGCTATTACGTGGGAAAGTTGTAAGGAAATTGTTGCTTTGAGAACTAGGTAGGTAGGTAGATAATAGATAGATAGATAGATAGATAGATAGATAGATAGATAGATAGATAGATAGATAGACAGACAAAATCTAAAAGAGATATTCACTGATAAAAAGCTTTGTGATTCAATGCAGGATACAGTCCCTTTCTCAGGTGACACTGTGGTAGCACAAATCCAGTGACATCTGTGGAGTAACTGCTATGTTACCATGTACAAAAAAGTAAAGTTCATTACAGGCCAAGAAAGAAGGGATCCACGTGGAAAAGGGCTTAATAAAGCTTTCTGAAAGGAGGAAAACCATCTATCAAGGGTTCTCTATTGTGGTTACACTGAATCTTTAATCATTACACTTTAGCCATGATTTCTTATTAGAGAAAATGTCCCAAATGCAGAGCCGTCAGGCTGTTCAGATATAAGGACATAGCTTAACGATAGTAGCACCTGATATCCAGTCTCTTATCTTCTTGGTCTTCACATTCTTAGTGGTCCCTGACCTGTAGGCTCTAATACTTTTTAATAATTTCTTTTTAAATGCAGATATTGAGTGACTGAAACTCAAGAGAGTCAAGGGAAAAAAATGGGTTTACAAAAAAGATGCCAAAATCTCATAGAACCCAGGGAGAGGAATCACTTGGGATGGAGCCTGGAGAGATTTCTTCATCTGTGCTGCTATGTCAACTAGTGTTGTCATTGTGCAGGCGTTTTTATGCTACTGTATTATTGAGATTACACAGGTGCAGCTTCCCTGTCATAAACAGAAAATACTATATTGCAGCAGATGTCCTGGCCTCCTGGTTCTTATTAGCTTTCTTCCCTCTCTCCCTTGATGTTCTCTAAGACTTAGGTATATGGGTTGTGTTGTAGATGTATCAGTTGAGGCTGGGCACTCCATGGTCAGTATTTTGACCAGTTGTGGATTTCTGTAATGGTATCCATCTGCTGAAGAAAAGAAGCTTCTTTACTATGGGGTGAGCTACATTTATCTGCAAATTTCCCATTTCTGTTCTGTCAAAGAGAATCTGTTTTGCTTAGGCCAGGTGTCTCCTTGGTCTTGTCAGGTTTGTCTGTGATACACAAAGAGTAAAGAACATGCCTGCTAATGTGGTCCATTCCTTGTAGGCAGAAAGGAAATTCTTGAAACAGGAGTCTGGGAAGATCACACACACACACACACACACACACACACACACACACACACACACACTCATTCCATCTCTCAAAACAGACAGATAGACGGATGTATGGACAGACACTAGTTCTCTTCTCAAGCACCCATTATATATAATTTCTGAATGGCTGTTTTAGGAAAAGCTAGGTCACAGAAACAAACGAACAATGAGAAAAGCATTACTGATCTGCACATGACCAACCACAGACAGCTTTATGAACCTGCATAAATTCAAACTTTGGCCACACCAAGGTTTCTACATTTCTAGATATTTCTACTGTACACGCAAGTCTGTTTTGTCTGATTTCCATAAGCCCATTTTCCACCGGGCTTATTATTCTGCCTGAGACATTGATTGGGTGCATGGATGCTCTCAGA
This sequence comes from Uromys caudimaculatus, assembly GCA_028551405.1. Lineage (NCBI taxonomy): Eukaryota > Metazoa > Chordata > Mammalia > Rodentia > Muridae > Uromys > Uromys caudimaculatus. Next base: position 2,771 of record JAPYYD010003035.1, read on the forward strand.
GGCTCTACCCGATAACCCAAAGTCTGATAGTAAACCCGACCTCTGCCTGTGTCTGTATTCCCACCCATTCTCCTCATCCTTAACTAGTACCTATGCCCCACATACCCCAGTATTTAGAACTACTCCTGGTCCCTGGAACAGTGCCTGATGTTTGTGACTCTGTGCTGCAGAGCATTCTGTTCTCTTGTTCCAGAGACGGTCCTGCTCACCAGTCCACACTGGGGTCTGGTTACCCGTGAAAGCGTGGCCCCTGGACAGCCCTATACAGGAAGTATTCCTCAGGCTAACATGTCCTTACACACACCCTGCTACATGAGTGTACATTCACATCCCTGTAGAATGGTTCACAGAAATGACCTAACTCAGCACACAGGCCGAGGCTCGATACCTCTGTGGATTCATAGGAGTCACAGGAGCAGCTGTTTCTTTTTATTCATTTGTAGATTATCCTCATTACTAGATCCTGTTAAGGTGACCTATATTTTACTTAGTTTATCCCTCTGCAATATATAGATATTGCATATATGTCATTGCATTAAAAATGGCATCGCTTGGGAGTTAAGCACAAGAACTCTGCTGTTGGATAGACAGCCCAGGATCAAACGCCACTCCTTTCCCTTCTGGACTGGCTGTGAATCTGAGCAAGCCACCTGCCCCCCTCTCAGAGTCCCAGCACTCACACCTATCAGGTGGTGGTGATCGGAGTCGTGATGAGCTTCATAAGGCTCTATGTGGAATGTAATACGTTTTAACAAGCGCTGGCCATCATTGTTATTGAAGCCTTCTGATAGTTTGTAAGATCACACTACTTCAATAAGCAAAACTCTCTCATGCTCCTTGCTAGGTCTTTATAAACCAAAATGTTGGTTAGGAAGAAGATTGTGATTAATGAATTGAATTTCAGTTCCCCTTTCTTTTCTTTTCTTTTTATTTTTTTAAAAAAGATTTTATTATATTTTCTTCCTCAGTGAGGTTAAGAATCCATGCTGAGCCTTGCCATTGCACCTAGGAGCCCCCCCACCCCCCAGACAGCCATGAGACTGTTAGGAGGAAATGTTCTCCCAGAGCGTAACACACTGTGTTTGCTGCTCAAACTAGCTGTCCATTTACTCTGGAGACTCTTCATCTCAGTCTTGCATCCGCAAGATGCTCTTGGAGTTCTAGGACACCATTACTCTTAAGCAGAACTCCAGAATAATCTCCACTCTCAAAGAGTAGAGTTTAGGAAGACCCCCCCCCCACACACACACATACCCTCTTTTTCTTTCTCTTTCTCTATCCCTCCTGTCTTTCTTTTCTCCTCCCACACACCTGTTGTGAAGTACAGGACTTTTAGATCAGTAAGAGGATTTACTTATTTGGCTGAATCTGCTGTGACAGCTCTCCTTTCCAGATCTTATCACGGGCTGTTTTCTAAGCATGCCCATCCCCTACAGGACCAGAACCTAGTGTCTCCCAGACCAGCTTCTCTGCTGCTCCTCAGTAATTTGTTCATTGCTTCTTCTATTCTTTCTCCTCTCTGTTCCCTCCACCACCCCCACTGTCTGTTTCTGTTAGAAGAGGGTGTTCCTCTTGGTCATATTTTGTCCTTGGCTCTAGGTGACAGATACACTCCAGTTTCATCAGCCCACCCCTGGGGCTGTGTTCCTCGGTGTGAGCACTGCTGTGTGGGCAGGCACATGCCCAGAGGGGATTCTGGCTTCAGAACACAGTGCCTCTTCCTTCACTCTGTAGGATCTGGACAATGTTGTACCATCCAGAAAGACTTGCTTTGCAGAACCACTGCTTTTAACCCCAGCCAAGAGACTCCTGGAACCCTTTATTCTGAGATCATGACTGAGAGTCTAAACTGTGCTATTTCGAGGAAGAAAAATTTAAAATCATGACCAGAAGAAAATAAAAAGAAGTGTCCTGATGGCCATGTCGTGATTGACTGTCCCAAGAATACACTGAGACTCTGGCATGATTCAAATGACTGATTAAAACCTGTGGTCATTTCTTCAAATATTAGCATTAGGATTAAACTGAAGATATCTCTGCCAAAAAGAACAAATGCTAGGTGTGGGGCAAAAGGGACCCGATTGTGACATTTATTAGAATAATTACAAATACATATATTTCAATATGGAAGAATGAGATGGAATGTGTGTGATCCATGTGTGTGTGTGTGTGTGTGTATATATATATTATACAGAGGGGGGGGCTGGGCCCAATGGCAGTCATTTCAGAGACATTACCCAGGAGAATGTCAAACCTGTTGTGGAGTCAATTTAATTACAAGATCAGAATCTCTTGCCTCACAGGAGACAGTGTTAAAAGGTTAGGAACAGCTATAGAGCTGCTAAAATCATGCTTTTAGAGAGAAATCAGATTCTGAACTGCCTTACAGGCTCTCTGTTTATTAAGTCCTTTTCATGATGGCAGTTTTGGGTCCCAGCCACTAGTGTGTAGGAAGCCATTGAAAGCACTGCCTTCATTCAACCCTCCCCCTTTGCCCTCATCTCAACCCTTGGCCCCAGCTTAGGTCAGGACCAGCTGCTTGAAGAACTGGAGGAAAAAATACAGTTTCAGATGGGGTGGCTTTGTGTGCCTTTGTGTGCACTATACTGCAGGGTGGAAAAGTCACTGCCTGGTGCACTCTAGTTAATGTCATTACCAAAGAAATCAACCAAGAACCACTGCTGAGCCCCTACTATATGGTAGGCATGTGTCAAATATTAATGTATAGAGGTTGACCAACTATGGCCCCTAGACCAAGTCCATTCCATTATTTCTTTTTGTATAGCCTATACGCTTGGAGTGATTTTCACATTTTTAAAGGTGCCTTTCTTTTAGAAATTTGGTGGGTGGGGGGTGAAGGAAGCAAGGGAACATGTCACAATTCATGAAGTATGAAAGTCAAGTCATAGTATCCAGGGGTAAGGCTCTATGTACGTAATGGATCCATGTCCATCCATCTATCTATCCATCCATTCAGTTGGCCTTAGTGAAGTTCTGTCCACACACATTTATGGTCTAAAATGGTGGAATTAAGCATGTGTATCAGAAATTGCCTGACCCACAAAGCTTAACATCTTTGCTACCTTACCCTTTCTAGGGAAAGTTCGACAACCTATGCTCAGATATTGTGTTTTTCTTGGGAAGCAGCTTTGTAGTATGGGGTACATGGCACCCATCTCGTTGCAGGTCAGTGAGATGAAGAATGATCCAAGCATTTTTTTTAATTTCCTGCTTGAAAAGTCAGTTTTAATGATACTGTTTCAAAAGAAGACATATCTTTAGGTGCTGGGGAACAATAAGTAATCACCCAATGATTACTGAGGTTTTGTTTGAGATGGGAGCCACCTAGACCATAATATGCACTTCCTTCTTTGCTTTGCTTGGGAGGGATCTTACTCAGTAGACCAGGTTAGCATACACTGACTAAGTAACACTTACTGGCCTCAGACTCATTGGTGATCCTCTTGCTACAGTCTCCCAAGTGCTGAGATTACAGCGGTGAGCCCCCTATCCATCACAGACACTTCCATTATTTAACGCACATACATGCATGCAGGCATACATGCATGCATCTATCTATCTATCTATCTATCTATCTATCTATCTATCTATACCACTTAGTCTAAGAGACTGACAAATGTTAATCGTTTCTTTGCTCAGCAACCCGGTGAAATAGGTTCTGATAACACTTCTGTATTATACATGGGGAAACTGAGTCGTGGGAGCACGTGATTACTCAGTGGTAGGAACAAGATTTGAACCTGGTTGGAATGTCCTTGCTCTGTCAACGTGTCACACTATTTTGCACTACCGTTGTATCATTTGATCCTTAGAAAAGTCCTGTGAGCAGAATGGTGCTACTTGTCACCACTTAACAGCTATGGACACTGAAGCCTCAGCTGTTGAATGGACGCTTGAGTTGTGAAGCTGCTAACGCCTGACCGCCCTTCCCGCTTCACTGAACCATGCTGACTTCTTGCTCTTTGTAATTAAACCATCTGACTTTTAACATTTTTGAACATGAAATTCTACATTCAATGTGGTCAGATCTTTATCTATTATTTTAAAGGCCTGTCTCTTTCAGAAATACCATCGTACATCCAGAGACAAGGCCTTACGAATTTGGTCAAACTAATCCCTGACAGTACCTATCATGGGTGTAAATACCAGATATCCAACACTTAGCCTGTTTCTTCACCAAGACACAAAGATCACCTTGCCTTTTTAGTGTCACGATAAGAAAATCCAGGCACAGGATATAAAGTGGCATTCCCTTTCCTCCTGAACCCCTGGGAGAATCTGTTTTGCCTGATTAGGAATTGATCCCTTGCCATTAGAGACAATCAGTATGAATGTGAGATGTACACAGGTCAGCAAAGGTGATTTAATTCTTTCAGAATAAAGATGATTTCCTAGGTACAAACTTTCATCCATTTTTGGAACTTCACACAAGAGGCAATACAACCATAAATCCATGGTTTCAACAGATTCCACACCAAACCTTCAACTTTCCTGTCAGATCTTTGCCAAACAAGGTCATTACTTCCCCATAGAGGAGCGCATTTAAGCTTCATGTGTTTTCTTGCTGCAGGTAATAAATAGAGCTATCATTGGCCTGTTATTAACAATGTGCCTAGAACACTTGGTTCCTGAATGTTCCTGACCTCAATCAAAGTACTTTACAGAAGAATCAGTGTCTCCATTGGAAGAAGCAAGGTTTTATGTTCACCCAGTCATTCCTTTTCTCCCCTGGGTTCATAGGACTATTGCATTCTATTTTATATTATCCTTAATGGAGGATGATGGAGTATATGACCAAATCTAGCCACTGGAATGTGGGTGGAGTGACATATGCTGCTTCCAGGCTTGGAAGTTTCTTTCTCTCTTTCCATCTTATGGTGTGGTAACCATGCATGAAGATGTTGAAGTTCATTTATGAACGAAGTATCTTAAATGTATCCTTTAGGCCCTTAAGGTCTCACGTATACATGATTCCAGCTACTGTTGTGGTTACCAGCTCTCCACAAAGTTCACCCAAACAACTCTTATGTATGTAAGTAGATAACTCTAGTGTGGTGGAATGCGAAAGTCCCAGTGGGAATAGACTTTGGATTCATGAGGATGCTAACCGGTGGATAAATGGCTTGCCACGATGCTATAAGACACTCAGTCATGAGACTCATTTCACGAGGTTTCTCAGTCTGTGGGATCACACACCCACCAGGCAGAAGACTTAACAAAGCATCTTTTTATTAATTCTTCCTTCTCTTCTGCTTCACTCTCTGTGATGGTTAATCTTCAGTGTCAACTTGACTGGTTTTAGAATCATCTAGGAGACTGATGAGGTACAGCTCTGGGTATGTCTGTGAGGATAACTACAGAGATGATTATCTGAAGGGGAGATATTGTTAACACTATCCTATAGGGTCAAGTCCCCTTTGGGGAAAAATAGAGAAAAGGAAAAAGCCATCAGAGCACTGGCTTTGGTTTCCTGTTTCCTGTCCACCAGGAAGAAGGTCCTTATCCAACACATGATGCTGTGCTGTTAGGTGTAGGTGGTGGAGACATGGGAGGAGTAGCTATATGTGGGGCAGTGATCTATAACAGGCAGTCTAATGCCCGGTTGAGCATAGGCTAGAAACTCTGGGAGACTCGGTGGAAAATCCATGAAGAGTGGAACCTACACGAGGGACCAGAATTCATGCTTCTGGCCAATGTTCCTGGAAGACTGCCATAGCTCTCATAACCCCTGTATAGAGAGAGGCCTGGTGTGTGAGACTCGTCACATAGAAAGCAACCCTGAGTCCCAGGCAAAGCAAATGAGTCACCAAAAAGGTCCCCAAGCTGGGCCAATGGAAAGTATCGGCTACCAAACCACTGTCTCCTCCTCCCAGAACAATATAAATAGAGCACTCTGACCCGAGTAGCTCTCTCTCTCTCTCTCTCTCTTTCTCTCTCTCTCTCTCTCTCTCTCTCTCTCTCTCTCTCTCTCTCTCTCTCTCTCTCTCTCTCTCTCTCTCTCTCTCTCTCTCTCTCTCTCTCTCTCTCTCTCTCTCTCTCTCTCTCTCTCCCCTCCTTCTTCATCTGCCTGTCCTGTGAGCGTTACCCACCATCCAGAACGAATAAAGTTGAAAACTATTTTGGCGGCGGTACCGCGGGAGGCGAGCTACGGTCAAGACTTGGTGCGGGGTGGCGAGTGCTCTGAGCACAACGGAGCTGGAGAGCGCCCGTGGCTAGTCTCTATCTGCGCCCCTTCCCTGCACTGCGGCCAAGGGGTGACTTGGGCGGCGAGGCGGCGGGCCACCCCGGCGTCTCACCCCCATGGCATCGGGCCCTGCGGACACTACGCCGCAATGAGTAGGAGGGCCACTAGGTGAGCCTTGAAGCCTAGGGCACGGGGGCCCAGCACCGGAGCCAGGGGACCCCGCCCACACCTGCGTTTCTCCCCGCCTGAGAGAGTGCAGCAGCTATAGAGGGAGTCCTCTAAAACCATGAGCCAAAACAAACATTTCTCCCTTAAATTAAGTCAAGCATCTGTCAGAGTGATGGGAAACTATTCTCAGGCACTGCCTCATGTAATAACCACAAACAAAGCACTCACATTAAGCCTTCAACATAGATCATCTAAGTATGGGCCTCAGGTTAAGACACATTGCTGCATACAAAGCAGACTGGTACACATATCTAACTGGGAACATCAAGCTGAATTTTGTGTGAGTGAGAAACCAGATCTTGGTTATACTAAGCACTGAAACCTGGGGGTATAGTAGGCACTACTAAGTACCCTGCTGGCACAGTACTGTCCTTTTGTAGATGAAGGAATGGAGTTTAGGATTATAATAGCTTTCTCATAGTCTCACAGTTTGTACAGGGCTAGACTTTACACTATGCTCTATAGAACTTGCCTTAATTCTTGGGAAGCCATAACTTCTATGATACATTTAGAGTTTCACCAAAATGGCAATTGTTTAGAGGATGGTTTTTAAAATTTTCTTCCCCTTATGGACTATTTTCTCCAGCACTTAATAGGCTTTGAAAACAATAAAGGCCACATTTACCTGCTGAGTTGAGCCCGGACAGCACTACTATAGGCTGTCTTCTTCCAGCCCACTAATATCTGTTGGTATATTTGGCTGGTTAGGGCTGGGATGCAGAGGGAAAATCCTTCTTTGAGGGCAAAGGAAATTAGGGGGTAAGACTTTGATGATAAGTCTTTTTTACTAATCTTATATGCCTTCTTAGGGTCACCGAGTCAAACAATTATCATTCATTACATTATTTTAAAGTTTTTGACACATTTAAGAAAAATAATAAAAAGGAAGAGAAAAATAACCTATAATGTTAACAATTAAATGATTATGTAAAGTAAGATAGAAAAAAATCCATTAACCACACACTGCCCAGTTAAGGGCAAAGACATTCATTACTGTGTAGATAAATCTATCTATCTATCTATCTATCTATCTATCTATCTATCATCTATCATTGTCTATCCATCTTTATCTATCTATCCATCAGTCATCTATCCATCTAATCAACCTATCATCAATGTATCCACCTATTTATTTGTTATCTATTCAGATAAATAACATATATATATATAAATCAAAAATCAACTGCTATTCAAAACAAGAATATTGTTCTGCATCATGAAAATATTTTGTTTAACATATATTTATTACTTTCTCCAACAATTACTCAACAATCACCAGCTATGTGCCAGATGCTAGCTTGGGCTTTGGGAACACACAATAAAGAACAAGACAAAGTATTTGCTGGATTTAGAATCACCTAGGAGACTGGTACAGCACACCTGTGGGTATGTTTGTGAGGTTATTTCTAGAGATGACTAACTGAGAGGAGATATGAGCAGCACCATCCCATGGGGTCAAGCCCACATGGAATAAAATGAGCAAAAGGAAAAATGGGTCATATAATACAACTTTATCTTGTAATGCAATATTCCATCAAACTGAAGTAGAAATTTTATTTAACCAATTCCCCATGGAAGTGCATTATAGATTGGTTCAATTTCATAGACTGTAATGAGCACTCTTGAATATGTATCTTTACTTTCTAGTGTTCTTATTTCTCTGCAGAGGGCTAGAGAATGCCTGCCAGATCATGTTTAGTATCTGACTACATATTGCTAAATTCTCTCTCAAAATACGGGGACAATTCTTACTCTGTTTGCTGCTCTCACACTCAGATATCACTACTGTCTGGAGTGTTCTCCATCTGTATTTGCAGTAGAAATAATAATACCCACTGCTCTGTGCATTTCATCCACGGTTGGAGATACCAACAAAAAGAAGGAGCTAGATAACTTCTATGGGCTACTTAACAGTTTGGGGTCAGGTCAACAGAAAAGGTTTCCCGGTAACCAAAATGTTTAACAGTCAGAGAAATTACCCACCAAGAGACAGAGTAAGGGGGTAAAGCAAGCATGAGGACACTTGGTAACCCCTGATTTATGTTTCTTGTTTATATATCATGTAGTTGCTTAGATCCAGTGACTGAATAGGTCGCATAATCTTTGTATAATAATAATAATAATAATAATAATAGATACTTAATATTAATATTGAAGGTAAAAACTAGCATGGTTAAGAACTTAGGAAATCTAGACTATAGATAGCCATATGAGTAGGTTTTATATGTGCTATTTAATTTAATTTATGCACAATTCTTGGTTCAAGATGGGGAGGGTTTTTTTTGTTTTTTTTTTTTGTTTTGTTTTGTTTTTTTGATTTTTGTTTTGGACTGTCCGGTAGGCATTCCTCATAGTTAGTAAGTTCATATTTCTTCTAGGCCTCCCCTCCGGCACACTTGAAGACTTTGGCCTTCAATATGCTTCAAGCACACCACTGCTAAATGGTATTGCCACCTTATTCCAAGTTTTCAGTTCTTCTGGAAAATATAGAGAATGAGGCCTGATGCTCAGAGACAGCTTTCTGCTGAGTTCATCTAAGTTTATTTTTAAGCTTATAAGAACAAAGTATTATTTACTGTGCATTCTTGCAACATTATAGCTGGCCTGGAGCTTGGCTTCCTGCCTCCTTCGTCAAGAATCTCAGCTGACATCTGTCAAGGATGTCAGAAGTTCCAACATAACCCACACTGCACTTCCATAATCTCGACCACAGAACGAAGCGGAACACAGGGGTGTAGTCTTCCACTCTCATTGGCTGAGGCAAGTCACATGCTTACAGCCCAGCTTACTGGTGACAGGGCCATTCCTGTGGTCAGAATCATTTACTAAATACTACGGCTCATCTCCTGGTCAACAAACCCCAGGAAGTAATGAGGATGGTGCCATTAAGTCACAGAAAAGAGGAGTCATCTGTCCCAGGTCACCTGGCTAGGGAATGGTAGATCCAAGTTACAGCCCAAGAAATCATTCTCCAGGTCTCACACTCAAGTCAGCCCTCAAGGTGCCTTACCTGGTCATCATTGGAAGGTCACCTTGGAAGAGATGTGGGAAGTGTGCACCACCAAGAGAGCGTGCGTTTGGCAGGTGCTACCACAGTTCAATGCATCCCTGTCAAGGACTCCTCCCGTGAGTAAACTAATTTGACTCAGATCCTTCCAATGGCCTCTTCCCTCCTAACCCAGCCAGACAGGCAAGGTTTTCCAGGAGACACCTTTCCTTTGGCACCAGTCATTCCCATAGAAACAGCCCAGCCACAATTCTTTTCTGCTCTATTTTCCATTAACTGAAAGATATAAGGCGAGGACGTGATAGACTGAATCTATGTGTCACTGAAGGGCCAGCTCTGTGAATAAGTCATGTGGCACAATGTAAAGCGGGAAAACACATTGTAAATTAATGTTGTTAGAACGAATACTTGATAACAGTGCCGAGGAAGGCTATTTACCATCAGCACTTGAAGCGACAGGAGCCACATGGAAGCCAAAGCAATTTGCATTGCACGGAGATGGTCGGCTTTGCTGCTGCCAATGAATTATCAAACATGCTGGCTGCTCTCTGTGTGCAGTGGTATTTAATGTTCACTAAACAGCAACAGGGAAGGTAGGTGCTCTGTATGCCTTAAAATGGATGAGTGGTGGGGGTCAGTGGTGATTCTCAGAGCAAAGCAAAGGAAGTCTATCTTGTTGCATCTCCCCCCACCCCCAGGGCTAACATACCAGGCTTTCGTGTTCTCTCGAATTTTGGATGGACTCTTCTACCCTAGAACATTATAAAGACTCAGGCCTCATCTGTTCTTGTGTTCTGGGCCCACTTTTCTGTACTGCTTCTCTGCTGCCTGGAGCCCATTCTTTTCAGGTGTTAAGCTGTTGTTTGCCTAGTCACCTAGGGAGTTAGTATATCTCTTGAAACAAAACTTACTATCTGAGATGCTGGAAGGCTCTAGAACTTGAGTAGCTCTGTCTGCTGAGTGCAAGGTTTCAGGTTCAAAGATGTAACATGTCCTAGGAGTGTTGCTTGACTCCATGTTAACTTCTTCCTCAGGAGTGAGACTTGGGATCTACATTTGGTCTTGTGTAGGAGGAAGGACTTGCTGGTTGGACTCAGGGAGCTTCTGATGCTGAGATCTGAAGAACAATGACCTGCCTTTTGATCTGAAGAGCTGGGAGACATACCCAGCTGTAAGGAGGGCTCAGCGTCACATTAACGTTCTGGAAGCCCATTTTTTTATATCTTAACTTTTGGCAGATTTCACATCTTCTGAGAGTTTTACCAGGAAGGAAAATGATTCCTCCCTATAGTGTTCTGCCTTCCCATCTACCCCACCCAAAAACGTAGCTGTGCAGATTAGCCCCACCCCTACACCCATTAACTGGTTCTTCATGTGATTGAGAGCAGGATTTCTCAAACTTGAAAATGTATAGATTCTTGGGAGGGAAAAAAATCATAATGGATCTTAATGAGGTTCTGAAATTTTTTCATTAAGAGTAATATGCAGAGACCTCTCCCTGGGCCAGCAGAGGTCCATACCCAAGGAGCACCAGGAGAAAGCTACCCTCCCAGGAGCATGGAAAAGCCAGGAGTGGGGTTAACTTGAGCACCACTGCTCACCGGGACCAGCCTGGAACCGGTGGATAACAGGGCCTGAGGAAAACTCGGGGACAGGAAACCTCTGAACCTTCCAGTTTCCATCTGTGGGTGGAGACCTCTGCCTGGGCCACCAGGGGGCTATAGCCAAGGAGCACCAGGAGAAGGCTACCCTCCCAGGAGCATGGAAAAGCCATGAGTAGGGTTAGGGCAAGCACCACTGGGACCTGCCGGAAACCCTCGGGTCACAGGGACTGAGGTAAAGTCGGGGACAGGAACTTTCCGGTTTCCATCTGTGCCTGGGGACCTCAGCCTGGGCCGCAGGGCTCCAGGGGAGAGCTGGTATCCCAGGAGTGCTGACACACTTTTGAGCACAGGCAGAGCCACTACTTCTGTTCAAGCTCACGGGATCAAGAGGGACCCTTGCAGAGCCATCAGGATATAGAAGCCAAGGGACAGCTGGGGTCAGGATCCTTCTGATTTCTGTCTGCACCCCAGAGCTGACCCTGTGCCATGGCTCTCCAGGCCCAAGTACCTCTCATAGAGAGCTGTTCTTCAAGGAGTATTGACATAGAGTCCTGCAGGAGGGGCAAGCCACAGACAGACAGAGTAAGACCAGCTAACATCAGAGTTAACAAGATGGCAAAAGGCAAGGGTAAGAACATAAGGAACAGAAACCAAGGCTACTTGGCATCATCAGAACCCAGCTCTCCCACCACAGCAAGCCCTGGATACCCCAACACACCAGAAAAGCAAGACTCAGATTTAAAATCATTTCTCATGTTGATGATAGAAGAATTTAAGAAAGAAATTAACACCCTTAAAGAAATACAAGAGAACA
>JAPYYD010003036.1:0-14625 GCA_028551405.1 Uromys caudimaculatus
TTTACTATATTAATCCTTCCAATCCATGAGCATGGCAGATCTTTCCACCTTCTGAGGTCCTCTTCGATTTCTTTCTTCAGAGCCTTGACGTTCTTGTCATACAGATCTTTCACTTGCTTGGTTAGAGTCACACCAAGATACTTTATATTATTTGTGACAATTGTGAAAGGTGTCATTTCCCTAATTTCTTTCTCAGCCTGTTTATCCTTTGAGTACAGGAAGGCTACTGATTTGTTTGAGTTAATTTTATATCCAGCCACTTTGCTGAAGTTGTTTATCAGCTGCAGGAGTTCTCTGGTGGAGGTTCAGGAAATTTTCCCCTGTGCCCATGTGTTCGAGACTTTCCCCCACTTTCTCTTCTATTAGATTCAGTGTATCTGTTTTATGTGAAGGTCCTTGATCCACTTGGACTCGAGCTTTATACAGGGAGATAGGAGCTTGGGATACCTTTCCTCCTACTGGTTGACACAACCAGCTGTGTTATGAGAGTGTGTGCCCAGTCTTATTAAATCTTGGTAGGTCATATTAGGTGGACAACCCTTGGAGGTCTACTATCTATCTATCTATCTATCTATCTATCTATCTATCTATCTATCTGAAACCAAACAGAAAAGGAGTTGATCTGAGGGAGAATGGAGGTTTTGGGAGGGATTGGTAGGAGATGACAGAGTGAAACTGGAGTTGGCATGCAGTGTATGATGCATTTACAATTGAAGTGAACCTGTAATTTCATATGACAGTCCTTGTGATCCAATAACTTCTCATCTGTTGACACATTCTGCTTATAAGTATCAAATATTGGTGTCTATAGAACATATCTTCTGTTTTAGAACAAAAACAGTGAGTCAGAAATATTCTAATTCTTAGTAAAAAACAAAGGTTCATAATATTTAAAAGATGAATATATGCTGGGTCTTATAATAATGAAAACTAATTCCAAGATGACATCATGCTAAATTGTTGATTATAATCTAGTACAACAAACTGAAGGAAGAAGACATAGATAGCTGGAAATCTTATCAACTTACCTTTGCCATTATTCCACTAAAGGAGCACTGAGTGTTCTACAACTACAATATCTTTGGGTATAAATATTTCTGGGAGTTCCATGAAATGCCCACTCCAATTTCATTACATTTATCTTGTACTGCATTCTGCCTCTCTGCTGGAGGTCTCTGGATGCTGCCAACATAGCCAGTGTTTTCCATTGTGCCTTCAGATGTCCTACATGCTGGACCAGAAGGGGAATCAAGGTCTGGGATGATTGCTGTGGTTCCTAATCTCCTCTTTGGGTCCCCAGGTGCAAGAACATCAGCATGCAAGGCAGGAACGGAAAAGTAGAACTTGAGAGGAGCACGGTCCAATCAGATTAGGAGCAAGTGCCGAGTACCAGAGGGGCAGGAAGAGAGAAAAGGCTTAAGAGTCTTAGGTGTGGCTCTTTAAGGAAAAGGCCCTATCCATGGTGATACTTAATGAAGCAGCTCTCTGAGATGATCCTTGCTGGTTCATATTGCTTCACTAGAGGTGGATGTAAACATATACACATTATTCCAGGTGAACGGGAGCTTATAGACCTCTTGGGAAAAGAAAGACCCAGGAAGAGAAGATCATTGCCTGAAGGTCAAGGCTATCTAGACACTTCATTAAAAGAACTTCTGGCGCTATGCTACCTGACTGACGGCCCATGGCCCTCTCAGTGGTGTGTAAAGAGCAGGTACAGAGACTGGTAGGAAGCAGCTCTTCTCCTGTCCTCAAAATTATGATATTCCCAGGATCTGAGCTCACTCACCCTTACCAATCCTTATGCCTGTCTGCTAGCATGGTTCCCCATGCCTTATGCATCTATACCAAATAGGTTTTAGGAAGTTTTCATTCAGCCATTGGGTAAATCATTTAAAGTTTATCTGTCATATTTACGATTCATAGACTTTAAATATTAATACCAAAGGACATTTCAATTTGTTACTGTATGTTTCTTAGATATTTAAGCTTTATATCTGAGTGGACAACATTAATATATTTGGTGAACTCAATGTATATGCATGATTATAAAACATTACAAGATTTATATAGCTGGTATTTTTATATGAAATTTTATTTCTTTCCTCTGAATGATATTTTTACATGACTACATTTAAATAAGGAAGTAGTCAAATAGACATAGATTTAAGTCATAGCTGAAAGTGAAATGAGAAAATCAATGAAATTGTAGGTGGGTTCAATTCTGGATACTTTGGCCAGAAGAAGCTATGTTTTTTCAGGGACTAAAAAAGGGAAAAAAATCTATGCACTGAGTAAGGTTGCTAGTCTGGATTGTTATCTTCAAAATTAGTTTCTTATGCAGTGTGTCTCAAGGGATCTGAGTACTCTGCAGTCAGGAAAATGAAGATCTGGACATTATTGAATTTTTTTTTTCAATTAGTCCCATAATAATAAAGCAGGAGTGAGGGAGCACCCTCATAGAGGCAGGGAGAATGGGAGGGGATGGGGGCTTGTGGAGGGGAAACTCGGAAGGAGATAACATTTGAAATGTACATAAATAAAATAACCATTAAGAAAGAAACAATAAATTCTATATTAATGATTTCTACATGGATTTATAGAGATGTAAAAATCATTAAACAAGATCACTGACATTTATTATAAAAGTACATACATTTTTTCTACTACTGTGAAATATCACCATGACCAAAGCAACTTATAAGAGAAAGACTCTTTTAGTGGCCTTTCAGTTATAGAAGGCTAGGCTTTATGATGGCAAAGGAAAGGAAGGAAAAAAGACAGCTAGAGAAGCCTCTGAGGCCTGTATCATGCTCTACAAGGATGAGGTAGATAGCACATGTAGATTAATGTAGACAGGAGTGGGTGGATGGGTGGGGGAGCACCCTCATAGAGGCAAGGGGAGGGGGGATGAGATAGGAGTTTCCAAAGGGGAGACCTGGAAAAGGGAAAACATTTGACTAGTAAATCAAGTATCAAAAAAATTTATTCTTCTCTCATACAATACATCGTGACTTCAATATCCCCTCCTTCTACTCCTCTCAGCCCCCCACTTCCCTTTGTTCCACTTCCCCTGTTTCCCTTCAGAAAAAAAACAGGCCTCCCAGAGATATCAACTGAACACAGCATAACAAGATGCAATAAGACTAGCCACAAACCCTCATATCAAGGCCGGATGAGGCAGCCCAGGAGGAAGAAACTCATTCCAAGAGCAAGCAAAGGAAGCAGAGGTACCTTCATTCCCACAGTTAGGAGTCCCACAGAAACCCCAAGCTAAACAACCACAGCATGAGCATACATACGTATTTTTTAAACTTCAACCACCCCCCTCCAGTGACAGACCCCCTCCAACATGACCACAGTTACAAAATTTAGCCAAACAGTACCACTATGTAAGTACCACAAACTTACGTGCCTATAGGGGCCATTGTCACTCTAACCATCACAACAAATTTAGATACTACACAAATTTTGTATTTAATAAAACTTTGTGATATGTGCTGTTAGCCTTCCTCACACAAGGCAAAGCAATCAATGCTTATTCACTTGGAATCAAATAATGACCTACTAATTGGTCAAACTCCTCATTTGATCTATGTTTTATAAACACTATCTATTATGTGAATCCAAGTTATTAAAGCAGTATGATGGGAAGGGTTTCAGAATTGAGTTTATGAAGGAAATGTAAATACTGTCTTTTTCATTAGTTTGAATTGTGCTTCTTCATACTTAGCTGGATAATTGAACACATTTATATCCAATATCTTCTTTTAATTACATATGTTGCTTGTCAGAAAATACTGAATGGAAGTTATTGTGCAAAAAATGTAGATGTTTATATTTGATAACAAAATTTTCTACTTCTCTGATGTTTCTTTCAATGGGATTTAACAAATTATTTAATTGAATATAAAACTTACTTCATAACATTAGGATGTGGAAAATTTTAATGGTCTGTTAGTGATTATATATCCATAAGAAAAAATATGAATGAATATCTCTCAAAGTTTCAGAGAGGGAACTAGATATATAAACTCTCATTATAAAACAGGATTCCCAAAGACAAATTATTCCTAAACTAGTCTGAAAATTTTATGTGTATAAGTCAACAAAATACTTCTACAATATGCAGTCAGGAAGCAATTAATAAGAAAATTCGCTTATTACACTCACACAAAATTAGTATTGGTCATCAAGAATGACATTTCGTTCTAAATGTAGCTTTGTACAATTATGTTTATATTCTATATAAAATGAATTAAATACTAGGAATAGTGACGCTCACTGGAAACACATGTATCTCTGACTTACAGATACATGGGTGTATTTCCCTGTCATATGGGAGAACACTGCTATAAAAAGAGAAAATTATTAATCTTTTATGAATTAACTATTATGTATTACTAGAAGTAATCAACATATTTCCTCAACAGTTAATAATTATAAATAAATCAAATTCATTCTGATGAAGACTATCACTTATGTATTGTTGGCATGTTATTTATAGAAAAATGCCCACAACTATATCATAGTGACATTCTTTCCTACTTCTAACTTCCATTTCTGTCATTTTTCTTATTTTAGATATAAATTTACTGACCCTGATTTTGAGTGATTTTTCCAGATGTTGTTTAATACTTTAATGGAATGTTTTGTTTAGAAATGTTGGAAATCAGATAGTACTAAATTCAAAAGACTGCTGAAAGTGAAACAGTATTTAATAAAGAATTCTTTACAAAAGGATTACAACATCTAGAAAAGGCAAAAGAGGCTAGCATATCGATCTCATGCAATCTAAAATGTTATAGCACGCATGGAACTGAAGGAATTCTTGTGGTCCTTTCTGCAAAAGAATCATAGTAACATATTGTTTACAGTAATAGGAGTAGAGATTTGGATTATAGACACTGTAGCTGATTTCACATAAAGAAAAAGGCATAATATATCCTTGATTTTGAACTCTGAAAATTAGGCTGTCTTTTTCCATATGTTACTAACGGATCGTGAGCACATTTAAGACCATGAAGCAGAGGGTTGAGTGATTAGAGCTGCCTGCTTTTCCAGAGAACCCAGGTTTGATCACTAACACACATGTGATGACTCAAACTCTCTGAAATCCAAGTTTCAAGGATTGAAAATCCCTTTCAAAATTTATTTTATAATTTTATATAATGATGACTATGTGTTTTAAAATAAATGTAAGCTAATAAAATTCAGTGATCGAAATAACTCAATTCAGTGTAGAAACAACCTGAGTTTTATGTGATTGTAACAGCACACTCACAAACACATATACATGCGTATATACTTTTATATAAAAAGCATTGTATAATAACACGCATATACATCTTAAAATAATTGGAGAATATTACTTTTCAAATTCAAGTTATTTTATGGCTAGTTCAGCAATATCTTCTACTAAATTTGTTTTGTGTATTGTGTTAGTTATAAGCTTTTTATTCCATTTTAAGCTAATAAAACTGTGAGCTGATATAATTCACTCAAGTGCAATTGATTTTCATTCCTTTCCAAGCTTTGTATTTCACCAATGTAAAACAAAGTGTTTTTTACTGTTTATTTGATATAATAAGACTATTTGTTACTTGATTTTAGATAAAGAAAATCAATGATAAAAAGAAATCCTTACTTGAGTGACAGGGAAGATTTGAATAAACGGTTTTGAGCTGCTTCTTGAATACTTGATGAAGAGCAGACAGAGAGCTCAAGGTCTTTTCTATGGGTACTCCACTTCTGCATTTCTGAAAGCCCTCATTTTTTGGTTATAGAAAAATGAACAAGTTACTCATGGACCATTCCTATTTCAATTCATGAGCACTGTAACTACATTGCACTGAGGTTGCACAACATGCTGGACAATCTTCAGAGAAGTAATTTAGTACTTCTTACAATGAACAGTTTTTAACTGTGTCAATGTGAGGAATGAAATGTTATCTATATTTTCAGCAAAAAAGAAAGAAAATCAAGATATACCTTTATTAGTAAGGGATACACTGGCCTCCTTACCTTAACTGAGTTAAATCAATATGAACTTCTACATAGAGATGTCTTTATATATCAAAAAGTTCTGGTAGACTGGAAGGGTTTTATAGGTATGCAACACAGACTAGGTCAGAGGAAACCAAAAGATAGTGATCTCCAAACTTGCATTTGGGGCAGGCTGATATAGAATTTCCACTGGCCTTGTATTTTAATAAAAGCTTACAGAACAGTTCTCCAAGGTGCACTCGGATGTTTGACAAGACTTTATTTTAATATTCAGTGGACTGGATACATTATTTTCCATTTGCCTTGCAGAAGGAATGGAATGGTTTGCTGAGACATACTTCTGAAAAACATAAAGGAAATATATTACTATTTTGACTGAGAACTTTAGAAGTTGATGAATAAAGGGAGAAAAATAACCCTACATAATTCCACCAAATGAAGGTAAAATGAAATGTGTTCTATCAAATGAGCCTGCATGTTCACATCTCAAGTGTATTACTTGAACTGGAAGGATATGTTGATGTATTAAGCATTTTTGAGTAGTATTAAGATTGAGCAGACAAAGGTACAACTTTGTAGGCTGAGAAGATGGAAAAATGATGGAAATTGCATGTGATTTATTTGTTCTGCTTGGTTTACTCATGTAAAGAAAAGAATAAAAAATTCAATATTTATGTAGATTTTCTCAGGTATGTTTTTTATATTTCTGTTTGATATTATATCATTTGATATGGCAGAAATATTTAGACATGACAAAAGTAACTATACCCTATGTCATATACACAATTTCAAAGTTGGATATCAATAAGAATGAAATGGAATCAACAATTATCACATGCCCATTTTAGAGTAAATGTATACACATTGTCTCAAAAGAAAAGACTTTTACATAAATGCCTAATGGACTCCAGAGCCAACAACTTTAGATGTGTTTAGTGATACAGAAAACATGATTGGAAATCCTATTTTTTAGACAAGGGATATTTCAACCATTGCAAAGCTTCCACAAACACAAATTCAACAAGTATATAGCAATGTGTTTTTATAAAATATGTCATTTATTATACCTAAAAAGTAAATTAGGTGTCTATGTATGCATGCCTAAATGATTTCAATCTCTATTTTTCCAATAACAATAAAAATATTAATTACATGGAATGAACTTAGGCTCTTTAGATAACTTCTGGTATAGTATATTAGCATTCAGGAAATATTTTGTAAGAATTATAGTTAATAGTTTTATTTATTTTTGTCCTCCTAGCTGCCATCAAATTGGTTAAGACTCCCAAATTGATTAAGATATAATTCAATTATTTTTTCACTGTATGATTTTCTCATAATTCTGTTTTTGAAGCTGCTGACCCCTTTGGTTAAATTATGGGAAAGCTGGAAGAGGCTGGGGAGGAGGGCAAACCTCTGGGAGGATCAGCAGTCTCAATTAACCTGGATTCCAAAGATCTCTCAGATACGGGACCACCAACCAAGCAGCATACACCAGCTGATATGAGGCCCCGGCACATATGCAGCATTGGACTGCGGAGTCTGGGTTCAGTCAGAGATGATGTACCTAACCCTCAAGAGACTGGAGGCCCCAGGGAGTTTAGAGGTCTGGTGGGTGGGGTTGGGGGATGGGGATACCCTTGTGGAGATGGGGGGCAGGGAGGAGGTATGGGATGTGGAACAGTCAGAGGGTGGACTGGGAGGGGAATAAAATAAATAATTTTTAAAAAATTGATTTGTTTTAAAAGAAGGAAGAGATAATAAAGTACTCTGGTTACATTACCATGCCACTCTTTCTAACTTCTGTCAGCGTCACTTTCTCTTACTATAACAGAAAGCCACAGGGTAAATGATTGTAAATAAAAAGTGTCTTCTCAGAAAGCCAGAAGATAAAATGTCCACTGTCAAAATGCTAGTGTTTGTAATGGCCTTCCGTCATGTACGGCATGACAATGCATATCATAGTTTGAAAGAAATTCATTTTTAAAAATTAGAAAAAGAACTCTTAATAAAGTCTTCCTCTCTATTAAGCAAAGGAAAGGAATATACAGAAAGAGGTTTTGTCTTTATAAAAATCAACTCTCAAACTATTTAAGCCACCAGTTATAAAATATTTATCCATTTTCTTAATGTAGACTCCATCACCTGTGAAATGGCCTTAATGATAAAATCATATCTGAATGCACTCATGGTGCTTACAAATTTTATCATATCACTATTTATATGATAATGCAATGTGAGAAATTAATAATGGACATATATAACAGTATAAATTAATCTTTTATAATTAATCCATTAAAATATATGTAACTAATACTTGGCTTAGAAATGTACTGTTGGTTATCAAACAATTTTTTAGACTGACCATTGTCTAATGATATTTATATTTTTCTTTATTGTTTTTATTTTATCAAGTTCAATAAAAGAGAAATAAATGTGAACCTAACCAAATGCATAGAACATGATGAATATTTTGCTTATAATTTTAAAAAATTGCAATAACAAATACTTCATACATTAAGAACATTTTAAGGGTTGGAATTCTTATGTTGATTCTGGTATATCTACAAAGAAATACTTTCATCATCATTTTACATACACAGACACACACACACACACACACACACACACACACACACATATATATGTATGTATATATATTTTTTCCAATGTCTCAAAAGAATATATGTAGTGGAAAGTTGGTGAATATTAACAGATAGACACATATATTTGTTTGTGTTTATCTGCTCCTAACTACATTTTATTAACCTCTGACAGAGATATGAAATATTTAAAGTCTGACATTTCAATTTCCCTTTCAATAGCAATGATTATAAGTAATCTGTTTTAATATGAGTATTGATATGTTACAAAGCTGTCATAACTACCAAAGAGACATATTAGGGTCCTGCACCAACTGCACATTTATATTTCTGCACTGAAATCTTCTGTTTTGTTAGTAACATTAAAAATATTTTCTACTTTGTTTTGACTCATAATATTAAATATGTAATATTTTCCTCTGTTCTTCCTTGTGCTAGACTTTTAGAGCAATTAAAACTAATATGATTAGATTCCATATCTTGCTGTATATTTAAATTAGAAAAATTATGTTACTAATTACTTAGTGGATATTTTCAAACAGTTTGATGCTCACTGCACTGATACATTTTCACCTCCATAAAACCACACACTTACGTTGAGTCTCTTCCCCATCTGCCATGACTGGCCTCAGCATTCTCATTTTCGATCAGAATTACAAGGGGCTGTGAGAGTTTACAAAATTAAGAAAGTATTTTGACAATGAAAAATCAAACTTAGATTAAAATCTTGAAAAAACAGATTTCATCTTCATATTGCTTAATATGGCTGTTTCTTTCATTCCAAAAAGGACAAAACTCATGGTTAATCATTTTACAGGCAACACATGTACTTAACAGTAGTGTCATAAGAAGTGAGTCACATGTCCTGTGTTACTGACTTCAGTGACTTCAGTTAGAGTAAAACCAACAACAACTGGCTATAGAGATCATTACAAGGCATCCGTATTTAGGCGTTTGTGATAAACCTGTGGCTAGAAGGATTTGGCATCGAACCCAATATCCAATGTCCAATACCTGAAAGACACATGGTAGAACAAGAAACCCGACTCCTACAATTGTCTTTTGACATCCGCATGCATGCTAGAGCATACCCACTCCTCATACATATACCCACATATAAATGCAAAGTAAACAAACAACTATGTAAATACAAACTTTAGTAAAAGGAAGCATAGGACTTTATAATATTGTAAGAATCAGCCAAAGGCTCAGAATACCCAAGATACAATTTACAGACCCTATGAAACTCAAGAAGAACGACCCAAATGTGGATGTTTCAGTCTTTTTTTTCTTCTTCTTTTTTTTGGTTTTTCGAGACAGGGTTTCTCTGCTTAGCCCTGGCTGTCCTGGAACTAACTGTGTAAACCAGGCTGGCCTCGAACTCAGAAATCCACCTGCCTCTGCCTCCCAAGTGCTGGGATTAAAGGCGTGTGCCACCACTTCAGTCCTTAAAAGGGGAAACAATTTACTCACAGGAGGTAGAGAGTGGGAGGGACTTGGGAGGAAGAAGGGAGGGGGAAGATGAAAAGGGGGGGTAGGATCAGGTATGGGAGGAGACAGGCGATATACAGAGGGTCAGGAATTTGAACAGAGGTGTGTAGCAATGGGGGATGGGGGACAGGAGGTAGCCACCAGCAAGTCCCAGATGCCAGGAAAGCAACAGGGTCCCAGGACCCAACAGGGATGAGATTAGCTGAAATGCACAACAAAGGGGAGGGAGAACCTGTAGAGACCATATCCAGAGGCTAGGCAAGGTCCCCAGTTGGGGGAGGGGACCACCCACTCATCTCCAAAACCCAGAAGGACTCCCATCTAAAGGAAATATGAAGACAAAGTGTGGAGCAGAGAGTGAAGGAAAGGCCAGCCAGAGACTGCCGCATGTGAGAACACATCCCATGTACAGACAGCAAACCCAGACACTATTGCAGATGCCAAGAAGTGCTTGCAGACAGCAGCCTGTTATAGCTGCCTCCTGAGAGGCTCTACCAGAGACTGACAATACAGAGGCAAATGCTCACAGCTAACCATTGGACTGAGCACGGGGTCCCCAATGGAGGAGTTAGAGAAAGGACTGAAGGAGTTGAAAGAGTTTGCAACCCCATAGGAAGAACAGCAATATCAACCAACCAGACCTCCCAGTGACTAAGCCACCAGCCAAAGAGTACTCATGGAGGGACCCATGTCTCCAGCTGCATATGTAGCAGAGGGTGGCGTTGTCTGGCATCAATGAGAGGAGAGGCCCTTGGTCCTATGAAGGCTCCATTTCTCAGTGTAGGGGAATGCCAGGGCGGTGAGGCGGGAGTGGTCGGGTGGGAGCAGGAGCACCCTCATAGAAGCAGGGGGAGGGGGCATGGGAAAGGGGGGTTCCAGAGGGGAAAGGGAATAACATTTGAAATGTAAATACATAAAATATCCAATAAAAAAAAGAAAGAAGAAAAAAAAAAGAATCAGCTTATACAAGCAACTAATCTGAAACAAACTGCCACAAACAAGTGGGCATATGAAGATTTATTTCAAATTTAGTTGAAACAGTATTCAATATACAACTCAGAAATTTATAGGGAAAGAAAATTCCATACTCAAGTCATCTGCAGTTTCCTGGAATCTTAAAACTTACATTATTCAACTGCACGAAGTTAACGTGAGTAGAATTCTAACACAAATCATGAATGCTTCATATTTACAGTGTTGAGTTCTAATTGTTTCACCACTTTTATTTTTTAATTTTTGATATGTTCCAGCAACTCTGTTGAGATTAGTGGTTAGATCTGCAAGGTGTAGTTGTTACAAAATGACTTCTACTCTAATAAAGCTTGAAAGACAATAAACAATTCAGGTACTGCATACAAGAGCCTTATGTGAAATCTAATTATAAAGTGTGTGTGTGTGTGTGTGTGTGTGTGTGTGTGTGTGTGTGTGTGTGTGTGTGTGTGTGTGTGTGTTTGTGTTGCATGGTCTTGACTTGTGAATGTGGATACCCATGTGTCTACATGCAGTGACTTCGGCATGATATCACTTTGCCTTATTGACTTGAAATACTCTCTTACTGAATGAGCACGTGGCAGTTTGGGTATTCTTACAAGCCAGGGAAATCTTGAGATTCCATCCAGCTACACCCTCTAGTGATATGGTTAGATTTACACACACCTCCTCCCTGATTTTTATGAGTCTTGTTTATTCAACTCAGGCTACAATGTCCTCATCCTTGCAAAGCAAATGATTTTGCCTACTGAACCACAATCTCAGCTTTAAATCAGTATAAACTTTTGCCATTCCAATATAACAAATCAATTAGAATTGGTACCTTCTGAGAGCAGATAAAGGTTTCGAAGTTAATGTAATAAATTTTACTAAGCTTACTTAGATACACTCATTCCCTACAATGCTGAAGAGTGAATCAGATTGTTGAGTGGCAGGTAGATGTGATTTTATCTGATCCGTGGGAACTTCTTTTATTAGATATTTTAGCTGCAGGCTACTTATATTTCTTTTTGGATAAATGAGATGTTCTTCTATAGATTAACGTGCTACATAATCAGTAATGGTCAATATTTTTCATAACTTCACCTCTTTCAGTAGAAAAGCTTTAATCCACAAGGAAAAGAATGATGCAGTCAAAATCAGGATTATGAGTCCGGAATGTTCTGTTTAAGTCTGTAATGGTAGCCTCTTTTGTATGGCAGTTGTCATCTACTCTCCATTTCTTTGCTGGCTCTACAGAACATTATTCTTAGAAGCTACCACCATCTCCAGGTATATTTGCATGAAGCTGTACTAACAGTGATCCAACCTTTATCTCTCTTGAATTTGGCTCCATTCTTCTGAATGCAACTTAAGTGTGCAGGGCTTACACTTCAATAACTTGTTTGCGATTGCTCTTCTAATTCTAATGGTTAGTAATTTTTAAAAATAGTGTTCGTTTTTAAACACATTGTTTGATAGTGGTGAAAAGCATGTGCATTTTATCAAAAGATTAGGTAGAGCTTAGGCTGTGGAACACTAATGGAGAAAATATGAGAAATTGCATATTAGAGATTAATGTGTTTTTTTCAGCTTAAAACCTCAGCACAAGTTGATAAAGCACAGGTTTTCTCTTGTTATGCTTTTGGCAACAATTTTTTCCTATGCAAGATTTTAGAAGAAAAAAAATGGTAGTATGAGGACAATGTTTCATTCAGATGACTATGGGGCAGCCTCTTCTTGCAAGCACTTATTTGAGGATTTAGGGAATATTAAGGGTTTATTTATTGCTGTTACTATAGGAATGCTCCTGGAATTTAGTTAAATTCTTCACACTCTAATTTGAGAGAAAAATCCATCCATAAGTTATTTTTTGATACTATAAAGGTGAAAAGTGTGTGCTGTTTTAAGTCACAGCCCTGCAGCACATTGGTAATTTTCTCTCAGCTCTGTGAGCTGGGATCTCAACAAAAGTGAGAAATAAGTTTCAAATTTGTACATCATTTATCATTACTTTTGACTCCTCATAAATGTTCAGTAATTGTTTATAAAATAAAGAAGTTCGAGTACTTTGTATTAATAATATAACATTATGATAAATCATAAAGAGAATAATACACTACACGCAAATGCACCCCTCCCCAGACACACGAGGAGTTACATATAAAAATTGTTTTGGCCGGGCAGTGGTGGCCCACGCCTTTAATCCCAGCACTTGGGAGGCAGAGGCAGGTGGATTTCTGAGTTCGAGGCCAACCTGGTCTACAGAGGGGGTTCCAGCACAGCCAGGGTTACACAGAGAAACCCTGTCTCGAAAAACCAAAGGAAAAAAAAATTTTTTTGTTTTACTTTTTAAACCTTTTTTAAAAATTTGATTTAATCTTTTTTCTACACTCCAGATTTTATCCCCCTCCCGGTCCACCCTTTGACTTCCAAATCCCATACCTCCTTAATATAGAAATATAAGAAAAAACATTCTATAAACTCAATTTGATATGAATTTATGTGGTTTTTTTTTTTTTCATTTTCTGTTTTTTTCACATTGACCACCTTGTGACTGTAATATTCTGGGCTAGTTGTGATTTCCTGTAGAAAGGTACTTCATTTTAATGTCAGGAACTAAGGCTTCATTCACTGAAGATTACCAGTCCCTATTTGTATAAGCACTCTATTTTTATATATGGAAGTCCTGGCATTTAAGATGCCCCGACCTGTAAAACAGAGAGCTCTTTTGTGAAAAACATAAATAAATAACAATTTTACTTCTGGGGTGACTCCTATGGAATGTCATCTCTCATTATTTTTTTATTTTATTTTTTATATTTTTTTATTTAATACTCTAATTACATTTCAGCTGCTTTCCCCTTTGCAGGTCTCTCCCTATGGCATCCCCCCTCTCCCTGACTATATGAGGGTATTCCCCCACCCATCCACCCACTCCTATCTTCCTTTCCTGGCATTCCCCTATACGGAGACATCTAACACTCTCAGACCCAAGGACCTCTCCTCCCACTGATGGTCAACAAGGCCCTCCTTATCCACATATGTGACTAGCACCATGGGTCCCTCCATATGCATTTTATGGTTGGTGGTCCAGTCTCTGGGAGCACCAGGGGGCCTGATGAGTTGACCCTGTTCCTCCCTCCCCATGGGGCTGCAAACTCCTTCAGTTCCTTCAGTCCCTTCTCCAACTCCTCCATCTGGGACCCCATTCTCAGTCCAAGAGTTACTGTGAATTGAAACATGGGTGTTCTGAACTTTTGGGCTAATATCCGCTTATCAGTGAATACATACCATGTTTGTTCTTTTGTGACTGACCTCACTCAGGATATTTTAAAGTTCCATCCATTTGCCTGTGAATTTCATGGAGTCATTGTTTTTAATTGTTTTTATTTTTTTTAAATTTTTTTCCTCCTTTTTTATTTTTGATACTTTATATACATTTCCAATGTTTCCCCTTTTCTGAGTCTCCTCTTTGGATAACCCCCATCCCCTCCGCAACCCGCCTCTAGGAGGGAATTCCACCTCCCACCCCCCTCCCGACCACCCATCCCCA
>JAPYYD010003037.1:0-14623 GCA_028551405.1 Uromys caudimaculatus
TCCATCTGGGACCTCACTCTCAGTCCAGTTGTTACTGTAAAGTGAAACTTGGGTATTCTGAACTTTTGGGCTAATATCCGCTTATCAGTGAGTACATACCCTGTTCGTTCTTTTGTGACTGAGTTAACTTGCTCAGGATGATATTTTCAAGTTCCATCCATTTGCCTCTTTAGGTGCTTCTTAGCCCTGCGAATTCTGTATCTATTCAATATAGTAATTGAAGTTCTAGCTAGAGCAATTAGACAACAAAAGGAGGTCAAAGGGATACAAATTGGTAAAGAAGAAATCAAATTATCACTGTTTGCAGATGATATGATAGTATACTTAAGTGACCCGAAAAACTCCACCAGAGAACTCCTGCAGCTGATAAACAACTTCAGCAAATTTGCCGGATATAAAATTAACTCAAACAAATCAGTAGCCTTCCTATACTCAACTGATAAACAGGCTGAGAAAGAAGTTAAGGAAATGACACCCTTCACAATTATCACAAACATTTGTCGATTCTTGATCTTAGAGCATAAGCCATTGGTGTTGTGTTCAGAAACTTTTCCCCCTTACCCAGGTGTTTGAGATTTTTCCCCACTTTCTCTTCTATTAGATTCAGTGTAGCTGGTTTTAGGTGGAGGTCCTTGATCCACCTGGACTTGAGCTTTGTACAGGGAGATAGGAATGGATCAATTTGCATTCTTCTGCATGTAGACCGCCAGATGAACCAGCTCCATTTGTTGAAAATGCTGTCTTTTTTCCACTGTATGGTTTTACTCCTTTGTCAAAAATCAAGTGACCATAATTGTGTGGGTTCATTTCTAGGTCTTCAATTCTATTCCATTGATCTGCCTTCCTGTCACTGTACCAGTACCATGCAGTTTTTATCATTACTGCTCTGTAGTACAGCTTGAGGTCAGGAGTGCTGATTCCCCCAGATGTTCTTTTGTTGTTGAGAATAGCTTTTGCTATCCTGGGTTTTTTGTTGTTCCAAATGAGTTTGAGAATTGCTCTTTCTAAGTCTATGAAGAATTGAGTTGGAGTTTTGATGGGGATTGCATTGAATCTGTAGATTGTTTCGACAGGATGGCCATTTTTACTATATTAATCCTGCCAATCCATGAGCATGGGAGGTCTTTCCACCTTCTGAGGTCTTCTTCGATTTCTTTCTTCAGAGACTTGAAGTTTTTGTCATACAGATCTTTCAATTGTTTGGTTAAAGTCACACTAAGATACTTTATATTGTTTGTGACAATTGTGAAAGGTATCTTTTCTCTAATTTCTTTCTCAGCCTGTTTATCCTTCGAGTATGGGAAAGCTATTAATTTGCTTGATGTTGTGTATCAGCTGTAGCAGATCTCTGGTGGAGTTTTTCGGGTCAATGAAGTATACCATCATATAATCTTCAAATAGTGATATTTTGATTTCTTCCTTTCCAATTTGTAACCCTTTGACCTCCTTTTGTTGCCTAATTGCTGTAGCTAGAACTTCAATATGGTGAATAGATAGGGAGAGAGAGGGCGGCCTTGTCTAGTCCCTGATTTTAGTGGGATTGCTTCAAGTTTCTCTCCATTTAGTTTGAAGTTGACAACTGGTTTGCTGTATATTGCTTTTACTATGTTTAGCTATGGTCCATGAATTCCTGATCTTTCAAGACTTCTATCATGAAGGGATGTTGAATTTTGTCAAATGCTTTTTCAGTATTTAATGAAATGACTATCTGTTTTTTTTCTTTGAGTTTGTTTATGTAGTGGATTACATTGATGGATTTCCGGGTATTGAACCATCCCTGCATCACTGGGATGAAGTCTACTTGATCATGGAGAATGATCATTTTGATGTGTTCTTGGATTCAGTTTGTGAGAATTTTATTGAACATTTTTGCATCAATATTCATAAGGGAAATTGGTCTGAAGTTTTCTTTTATTGTTGGGTCTTTATGAGGTTTTGGTATGAGTGTAACTATGGCCTCATAGAATGAATTCGTTAGTGTTCCTTCTGCTTCTATTTTATGGAATAGATTGAAGAGTATTGGTATTAGGTCTTCTTTGATGGTCTGATAGAATTCTGCATTGAACCCATCTGATACTGGGCTTTTTTTGGTTGGGAGACTTTTAATGACTGCTTCTATTTCTTTAGTGGTTAGGGAATGTTTAGATGGTTTATCTGATCCTGACTTAATTTTGGTATTTGGTATCTGTCTAGAAACTTGTCCATTTCATCCAGATTTTCCAATTTTGTTGAGTACAGGCTTTTGTGATAGGATCTGGTGATTTTTTGAATTTCCTCAGATTCTGTTGTTATATCTCCCTTTTCATTTCTAATTTTGTTAATTTGTATACCGTGTCTGTGTTCTCTGGTTAGTTTGGCTAAGGGTTTATCTATCTTGTTGATTTTCTCAAAGAACCAGGTCCTGGTTTTGTTGATTCTTTTTTGTTTGTTTGTTTGTTTTGTTTTTTCGAGACAGGGTTTCTCTGTGTTTCCCTGGTTATTCTGGAACTCACTCTGTAGACCAGGCTGACCTCGAACTCAGAAATCTGCCTGCCTGTGCCTCACAAGTGCTGGGATTAAAGGTGTGCGCCAACACTGCCCGGAGGTTTTGTTGATTCTTTGTATAGTTCTTTTAGTTTCTACTTGGTTGACTTCAGCCCTTAATTTGATTATTTCCTGCCGTCTACTCCTCTTGGGTTTATTAGCTTCTTTTTGTTCTAGAGCTTTCAGGTGTGCAGTTAAGCTGCTAGAGTATGCTCTCTCCAGTTTCTTTTTGGAGGCACTCAGAGCTATGAGTTTTCCTCTTAACACTGCTCTCATTGTGTCCCATAAGTTTGGGTATGTTGTAATTTCATTTTCATTAAATTTCAGAAGTCTTTAATTTCTTTCTTTCTTTCTTCCTTAATCAAATTATCATTGAGTAGAGCGTTGTTCCGCTTCCATGTGAATGTGGGCTTTCTCTTGTTTTTGCCATTGAAGACTAGCCTTAATCTGTAGTGATCTGATAGGGGGCATGGGATTATTTCAATCTTCTTATAACTGTTGAGGTTTGTTTTGTGACCGATTATATGATCAATTTTGGAGAAGGTACCATGAGGCTCTGAGAAGAAGGTTTATTCTTTTGACTTAGGATGAAATGTTCTATACATATCTGTTAAATCCATTTGGTTCATAACATCTGTTAGTTTCACTGTGTCTCTGTTTAGTTTGTGTTTCCAAGATCTGTCCATTGATGATAGTGGAGTGTTGAAGTCTCCCACTATTATTGTGTGAGGTGCAATGTTTGCTTTGAGCTTTAGTAATGTTTCTTTTATAAATGAGGTTGCCCTTGCATTCAGGGCATAGATGTTCAGAATTGAGAGTTCTTCTTGGTAGATTTTTCCTTTGATGAGTACGAAGTGTCCTTCCTTATCTTTTTTGATGACTTTGGTTGAAAGTTGATTTTATCCGATATTAGAATGGCTACTCCAGCCTGTTTCTTGGGACCATTTGCCTGGAAACTTGTTTTCCAGCCCTTTACTCTGAGGTGGTGCTTGTCTTTAACACGGAGGTGCATTTCCTGGATGCAGCAAATTGCTGGGTCCTATTTATGGATCCAGTCTGTCAGTCTATGTCTATTGGGGAATTGAGTCCATCGATATTAAGAGATATTAAGTAATAGTGACTGTTGGTTCCTGTTATTTTAGATGTTACTTTTAGGTTTGTGTGGCTATCTTCTTTGAGTTTGTTGAAAGATTACTTTCTTGCTTTTTCTAGTGTGTAGTTTTCCCCCCTGAGTTGGTGTTTTCCATATATTATTCTTTGTAGGGGTGGGTTTGTGGAAACAAACTTTGCAAATTTGGTTTTGTCATAGAATATTTTGGTTACCATCTATGATAATTGAGAGTTTTGCTGGGTATAACAGCCTGGGCTGGCATTTCTGTTTTGTTAGGTTCTGTGTGAGATCTGCACTGGATCTTCTAGCTTTCATACTCTCTGATGAGAAGTCTGTTGTAATTCTGATAGATCTGCCTTTATATGTTACTTGACCTTTTTCCCTTACTGCTTTTAATATTTTTTCCTTATTTGATGTATTTGGTATTTTGACTATAATGTGGCAGGAGGAATTTCTTTTCTGGTCCAATCTATTTGGAATTCTGTAGGCTTCTTGTATATTTATGTTCATCTCTTTCTTTAGGTTAGGAAAATTTTCTTCTATAATTTTATTGAGGATACTTACTGGTCCTTTAAGTTGGGAATCTTCACTCTCTTCTATAACTATTATCCTCAGGTTCTGTCTTCTCATTGTATCCTGAATATCCTGGATGTTTTGGGTTTGGAACTTTTTGCATTTTGCATTTTCTTTGACTGTTGTGTCAATGTTTTCTATGGTATCTTCCACACTTGTGATTCTCTCTTCTATCTCTTGTATTCTGTTTGTGATGCTTGCATCTGTGACTTCTGATCTCTTTCCTAGGTTCTCTAAATCCAGGGTTGTCTCCCATTGTGTGATTTCTTTATTGTTTCTATTTCTATTTTTAGTTCCTGGATGGTTTTGTTCATTTCCTTCTTCTGTTTGATTCTGTTTTCCTATAATTCTGCCTGTTTGATTGTGTTTTCCTGGAATTCTTTAATGGGTTTTTGTGTTTCCTCTTTAAGGGCTTCTAATTGTTTACCTGTGTTCTCTTGTATTTCTTTAAGGGAGTTATTTATTTCCTTCTTAAAATCTTCTATCATCATCATGAGATGTGATTTTAAATCTGAGTCTTGTTTTTCTGGTGTGTTGGGTATCCAAGGATTGCTGTGGTGGGAGAGCTGCATTCTAATGATGCCAAGTAGCCTTGGTTTTCTGTTCCTTATGTTCTTGCCCTTGCCTTTTGTCATCTGGTTATCTCTGGTGTTAATTGGTCTTACTCTCTCTGACTGTGGCTTGTCCTTTCTGAAAGCTTGCTGTCAATACTCCTTGAAGACAAGTTCTCTCTGAGACGAATTTGGATTTGAAGAGTTGTGGTACAGGGTCAGCTCTGGGATGCAAACAGAAACCAGAAGGATCTAGTCCCTAGCTGTCCCTTGGATCCTGTGTCCTAATGGCTCTGCAAGGGTCTCTTTTGATCCTGTGGATTTGAACAGAAATGGTCATCTTGCCTGTGCTTGAAGGTGTATTGGCACTCCTGGCATACCAGCTCTCTCCTGGCACTATTTGAGTATGGAGCCCTGTGTCACAGGATCTGCTCCCTGGCCACCAAAAGAAACCAGAGGACCACTCCTTAGTCTCTGTGTCCTGTGGATTCCACGTGAGTCCCTTTGAGCAACAGGCTTGCCCACAGTCCTGGGAGGGTAGCCTTCTCCCAGCGCAGTTTGGCTAAGGAACCCTGGTGGCTCGGGCAGAGCTCTCCCGGCACAGATGGAAACAGGAAGGTTCCATCCCCTGGCTGTTTGGGAAAGTTTTTTAAACAACATTTTAATTAAATTGTACATAAATACATGCATCTATACATACATATAAACATATATATGTATACACACATATACTTACATATACATACAGGTATGTGTGACAGATGGACTCTTTATTTAGCCACTGAAAGAATCCCACAGTATTGCCTGCTATATTTCCCCCCTTTCTTCCCATATTCCTTAAGCAATATAGGATATCTTGGATATGAAATTATTTTTGAAAAGATCATTTAGAAATAATGATTTGGTTTAAAAATACATTAAACATTCTACGAAATTAAGTCCTGTGCTACTGTCAACAAGCTTTGCTATCCTTGTGCAAAAACACTAATATTTGTTTAATTTCATATAAGAGATAATCTTGCCAAATGCTTAGCAGTGGTATAAGTATTAAATTGCACAGGACCCACTAAAACACGTATGTGAGGAATGATAACTAAAACACATATATGAAGAATGATAACGAGGCTAAATTGTTCTACAGGTAGAACCATTCAAATTCAAATATATTGTTAACTCAAGTATTTCTTTGTATAGAGTTAAAATATACTGAAATCCTACTATTTGAAGTGAGGTGAATCTATCATCTGAGAATGTTTGTCTAACAATGGTATTTTATGTTTCATTTAGTAGGGGACAATGAAACAACTGCCACATATAAGTGGTAGAGGATGACTGAAGAAGAGTCTTGTCATTCTTCTATTTTAATGTTTTCACTTAATCCACTTAGTAGAAGAAATTATTACAAGATATAACTTCAGTTTTGTATTTTACCATATTATTAGTTATAAGTAGTTTTCACTCTATTTATGCTGTATATTTTATATTACATACTATTATAATAATGTCATTAAATTATTCTATTGCTTACACTCCCATGTGCCTTGTTCATGATTGTCCACAGTCTTTGGGAAATGGCATTTTCAGTCTCTGCCTCTAGAGCCCAGTTATGGTGTTAGTTTTCCCACCTCAGTTACCGAAGCATGGACAGAAGCTAATGACATTAAATAATCCTTCAGAGTTGTGCCTAGAATCCAGGGCCATAGATAGTTCTAAATAAAATTCCACTAACAATCAAAATTAATCATATCACATGATGAAATTAGAGTTGCAAGAATATACGAAATAACCTGAAAAGATAGTGCAGTGTCTAAAGCAATTGAGATACAGGCTTTGTGACATGAATTTGAATCATCAAATATTACAATAAAAAACAGACAAAATTGGGTATTGTAACACAAGCATCTCTAAAACAGAAGTTTCTACCTTGAGATAGGAGTTGGAGACAGTAATTAACAGAAGCTTTTTGGTCAGATATTCCTGGCATGTTTTTCAATAGTGAAGAGAGAGACCTTGTGTCAAAAATAAAGATGGAAGACCAATAGTTGAGGCTATCTTCTAATATAAATAAGCTCAAAGCTTTATATCATGGTTTGCATGTCATTCATACACACACACACACACACACACACACACACACACACGCACACACACGCACACACACACACAAGCACAACATAAACATAGGTACATGCATCACATACACTCAGGAACGCACATAAGTGTACAGCATATTTGTTGTATCTCTCTTTATAAACTGAGACTTCAACATCAAATATTCTTTATTTATGGTTTGTCTATCTAGAAAGCATCTGTAATATAAATTTGAGATATGGAAATCTTAGAACAAACCTCTAGTATGGAGGGGGTGGGGGGTAGGGAAGCCCCCTCATAAATGCAGGGGGAAGGTGATTGGATAGAGAGTTTGCAGAGGGGAAATAAGGAAAGGGGGTAACAATTGAAATGTAAATAAAATATATCCAATAAAAAAATTTAAAAAAATAAAAAAGAGACTAGGCCAAATCAGTCAGTCTATTTGTCAATTTTCCAAGGCAGCCTGTTGATCCATGATATCAGTCCTGCTCTTAACCCTGTCAGAAATACTAAGAATCCATTTGAAAGATGTTCGCCAACATCCTGTGAAGGAATCTTGGCTTCTCTCACAAAGTTTTAATGCCAGCTGGGATTACCTCAGGATCATGTGCTTTATCATATCCACTTATACTAACAGTATCAACAAAGCACTACTCACCTCTTCAGAAAGTTATTAAAGACCCTAGGAGAATTTCTTCAGGGGTTAGGATCTCCTCTCCCAACAGGGTACTTCATCTTCAAAACACAAAGCAAGGCTCTGAGGCTATAGTCACTTTACTGCTGTTTGGTGGAGTTCCCACTTTACAAATGGCTCCCCTGGTGGATACAAGAAATAAATATTAGAAACATGGAGAGAGGGAAGGAAGAAAGTAATGTGGTTTGGAGAACATCTTGAGGCTGTTCCTCTCCCTCACCCATATGGATTAAGGTGAGCCTACATGGAACCTGTGATGCTACGGTCTTTTCCTTCTCCATCGCCAGGCCTTTGAGTCCCATGATCCCCATGTGTGCTGATGGTTGCTGTTGCTCTGGTGCGCTGATCTGCTGTCTTTACTACTTAACTTTCCATCTTTATTTCTGGGAAATATACTTCCCCCATTACTCAGAGATAAGCACATCATAATGATTGAAACAGATGTGGTTCTCAGCAATTAGGAATGGAGATGATCATGAGTCTGTGGAGGATGGGGAACAGGTCTTCCTCTTGATCTTTAGGGCCAAGGGAAAGAATGTAGATAATATAACCACAGAGGCCATAATATCCTATGCGACCGTTTGCAGAAATAGTTCATTGACAGAGTGGGCCTTGAATTTGGAATCATGAGGAGACACATGTACCCTCCATTTGAATGACTGTTGTATTAATTAGCCAGGGTGAACTTGGGGACATCAAAAATAGAGAATTAAAGTGGTCTGAGGAAGAAAAGGTATGGGTGAAAAAAATATGAATTTATATGTGATTTAGGAATAAATAGAATTAGAAAGAGAGTACACAAAGCTATAGAATTGCTAGGATGAAGAAACGAGGATTAGAGAATTGAAAGACGATGTAGAAGCATATAAAACGTTAGTACTTTGTTCTCCTAGCTATATGAAGAATTGGAAATGATATTGCCTGGAAAGATATTAGAGAAAGCTAACAGCTTTACTTACATAATAGTCAAAATTTGTAAGCAATCATTTTAATTTTAGTAGTCTGTCATTTTTCTGTTCTTATAGTGAAAATAGTTACAAAAGATTTCTGTCTGCTGTACCAGGAAACTGCAAGAGCTGTGCCCAGCTACGACGAAGAATAGGCTGTATAAACCTATGGCAAAATGTGCTTTTGTTTTGTGATTAGTGTCTGCTCAAAGGAAACAGGAGTTTGGACTACTGATCTTGGATTCATAGAACTTACGTAAATTTAAGAATTTTTGAAGATAATTAACTATGATCAAAGCCTTGATGATGTAACTTTGGTCAATAAAAGACAGGGTTCAGGCTCTCTAGTTGGGAGAAGGCTAAAGCATGAGAGGAAGAAGGAAAAAGAATGGTTAGGGAGACGAAGGTTGAAGAATGATGAGAAAGGAGAAGAGAAGAAAAGACGGAAGGATGATGAGAATCTTCAGGAAGCAGAGAGAGTGCCTGAACTGACAGCTTGCATCTACTATTGACCCCAAGTCATTATTGAATCAGTGTCATTCCCATTCTCACCTTTCTCAGGAGCCTCCTCACGCTGAGGTTGGACCTCAGCACTGGGTGATATACAAATACAGAGAATCTTGTAGATCCATGCATAAGTAAACCTAAAAAAACCCAGACAAAAACTTGGATACATCTTGGTAAAACTACTGGTTGCTTTCCATTTAAGCCTGCAAAAAACCTTCCAGGACTATGAAATATTATAATCATGAAGGAGGTGATCAGGTCAAATCCAGGTTGGATCCTCCAAGTCCTATGCCTTAGGTGCACGGTGTCTTCAGCAATAGGTAAACTCCTTCAGACTCTAGAATACAACCAAGAGCAACAGCAACAGCCTACATTGTTTTGAGATATACGTGTATAATTATATATACATGCTTATATGTAATATATGTAATCTCAGGAAGTGAAAAGAATATGATTTTTATTGCTTTTATCACTTGTCTTTCTGTTTCCCTCTCTAGAATTTCTACTCCATCTGAAATAGTCCCTTTTATTTTTCTGACTTCTCCAGTTTTCCTCCTTTTATGCTTATATGTGAAGATTTGGAGCTAGCAATCATAGATAAGAGAGAATATTCAGTGGTTGTCTTTATTGGTTTGGGATACCTCACTTAATTATAATGGCTTTTCTTAGGTCTCTCAATTTACTTTCAAGCTTTATTTCAGGTTTCTTATAGTTCAATGGACTTGTACAGTATATATGTATCACCATTTTATCTGTTCACCAGTTCAAGGACATTTATACTGTTTCCATATCCTAAATATTGTGAATAAACTGGCAATGAACAATTTTGAGCAAGTAGAATAGATTTTGGTAATTTGTAGCTGGATGACATAGTGAGTTTGTATTTATCTTTGTGAATATTCTCCAAACAGATTTTCAGATGTTGGCGCTGATTTGTTTCCCCCCAAGAGTGAATGTTTCCCTGTTCCCACATTTTCTCCAACATTTGTTTTCAGTTGTTTCCTGGATCATAGCAATTCTGATTGGTGTACCTGCATATAGTTTAATTGACTCAAAATGTAACATATGTTTTAGTTTTGGTTTTAGCATTGAATAAATTCCCATATTGTAAAATTTATTATTTTACTAATATTTTAAATATATTCTAAACAATAACAAATATTCTTGGTGTTCAACTTCTGTAATTTTAAAGATTTTAAAGACTTTCTTTTCTGAGAGTGATGTAAACAGAGGGAACAGAAAACATCAGGAGAGCAAGGCCATCTAAATAAAGGCACAAAACTCATAACTCACAGAGACGGAAGCAGCAATCACAAGGCCTACATGAGTCTACACCAGATCTTCTGCATATATACTAGCAATATGTAAATGAGTGGGACTTCAATATTTTTACATTCTTTTGGGCTCCTTTTTATTCTGTTGGCTTGGCTTGTCCAACTTTAATTTAATTTTTCATTTTTATCTTCTTATATTTTATTTTGATATATTATGTTATCTCTATGAAGCCTGTTCTTTCTAATGGGAAATAGAAACAGACTGAACTCAGAATTGAAAGGAGGTGTGTGTGTCTGTGCAGGGATGGTTTGAGAGGAGTAGAGGGACAGAAACTATATTCAGATTGTATCATATGAGAAAAGAATCTGTGTTTAATAAAAGGAGGGAAAGTGTGGAAGCAAAAGAGTAGGATACAGCCTGTGTCCCCACTGTTAGGAGCTGTACAAGAAAAACAACCTATACAACTCTAACATACATGCAGAGGATCTAGGTCAGACCCACGAACACTTCCTGATTGTTGATTCTAACTCTGTGAGTCCCTGTGAGGGTAGGTTTGTTGACTCTGTAGATTTTCATATGGTGTCTTTGACTCCTATGTCTCCTACAATCCTTATACCCCCTCTTCTGCGGGATTCCCCAAGGTCTGCCTAATCTTTAGCTGTGGGTCTCTGCATCTGCTCCCATCAGTTGGTGGATAAAGCTTCTTTGATGACAATTATGAAAGGTTCTTGTTTCTAAGTGTAGCAAAGTATCATTAGGAAACATTACATTGACTTTATTTTTTATTTTTGCCAGTTTGTTCATTCTGTCCTAGGTCTATGGACTATTCAGCTTCTGGACCTGGCCCTCTAGGCAGTGTCAGGGTGGGATCCCTCTCATGGCATGGGTCTCAAGCTGGGCCAGTCCTTTTTTGGACACTCCCACAAGTTTTCTGTACCATGCTTACTCCTGAACATCTTGTTGGCTGGACAAATTGTAAGTAGAAGGTTTTGTGGCTGGGTTGTTGTCACAGTCCATCCATTGGAAGTCTTGCCAGAATAAGAGGATGGCTGACTCAGGCTACAGATCCCTCATTACTGGGAGTCTTAGCTAGGTCTCCCATGTAGATTCTTGGGTGTTTCCATTACACTAGGTGTCTACCTTACCCGCAAGTGCTTCCTAGTTTCAGTTGTCACTCCCAGTACGCTCTCCCTCTATCCTCTACACACCTGATTGATCTCTCCTTTTCTTGTTCCTATGCCTAGTCGACCTATGAGTTCTACTCTATTCTCCTTTCTCCAGGAGATTCATGTGTCAACCTTCTACCTTCCTTGTTTCTTAGCATTTCTGGGTCTCTGGATAGTAGTGTGAATATCCTTTATTGACAGTTAATATTCTTTTATAGGTTTCAGTATGATGATATAGGATACCTCTTTTCCATACAAAGCACTGGAATGTCCACTATATTCTAGAAATTAATTTTGCTTTTTATCTTATGGAACTTCACAGTTAGGTCTTAACGTAATTTGCTCTATTAATAAAATAAATCCAATCTCAGTTGCCATGCTCCCTTATACATCTCCTGCCACTTTGTAATGTTAGAATTTCTGAACTAAGATTTGGAAACAGACAATAAAGTTTTGTAAAAACTCCTAGTTTCAACCTTAAAGAAAGATGCTTTCTAATCAGTAAAATGTTCTTTCTTATTCTGTGCATACATTTGTGTGTGTGTCTGTGTGTCTGTGTGTGTCTGTGTGTGTGTGTGTGTTATGTGAAAATGTGCATGCAGGTCCCCACACTTGTAGAGATTGGCAAAAGGTGTCTTCTTCTGTCACCTTCTACATTTGTTTGTTTATTTATTTATTTATTTATTTATTTATTTATTTACTTACTTATTACTCCTTTTTTGTTGTTGTTGTTGTTGCTAAAAGATTATAATTAAAACCTCATTCCCTTTCCTATCCTCTGTTCAACACTGACATATAACCCTCCTCAAATGCATGGGCTCCTTTTACACTAACTTATATTGCAGGCATCTATGTATAGACACGTTTTACCTGTTCAGTCATATCATGCTCCTATGTGAAAGTTTTCAAGTCCAATCGACCTTTATTACTTGGCAATCAATTGTTGTGCTCTTTTCTGGGAACGACCACTTCTCCCACTCTCAATATTCCTCATTGGCCTATAATTCCTTGTATAGCCTCTTGTGCCCTCCTCAACCTTTGTAATGTTGATTGTTCTTGCGCCCTCCCCAAACTTTGTAATGTTTCTTGTTGTGTTCCTTGTTCCGCTCATGGATGTCTAATCTAGTTTGTGAGATTTTACGGGTGAAGCCTTTGGTATTAGGAGGAGACACAATCTCAGGCTCTTATTATCTGTCCATCCTCCCTTCCCAATGTTCCCTGCATTTCCATAAATGATCTCTCATTGAATAGATGCTCAGTTTGTGCTTAGAGTGGATGGCTAGGAAGTTCCAGATATCTACCTGCCTCCATGACCTTCCAGGGAGTGGGTTAACGGAAGTTGGCTTTTTTTGAGCACTTGAGTCTGAACTGAAGGTGCTCTGTATCCTCGGTGAGGACTGTACCCATTGTGCTGTCTCCTTCACTTAGAGTTTTAGGTCTCTACAGCTAAACCACGATGTCAGTACATCTCAAATCAACCAACTGTTTCCTTTGTTAATTCATTATAAATGACACCTACTCATCCAGGGTCCAAAGGGAAAACCTCAAGAGCTTATACCAGAACATGCTGCCTTTTGAGAGCTGACTCATCACTGGTGGCTGCAAAGGAAGCAGTGTCTCTCTGACTTCACATGCACAAGAGCAAAGAGGAGTAGCAAAGAAACATTAGAATGCATGTGAGCACAAACTGATATTCCTGGTGCATCATGAGACATCTGTGGTTCTGTTGGCATAGGACAGAAAGTATGAGCTTTTGAGGAAGGGTAGAGATTGAAGGATTGGTATTTAAAATAGTAGCATTATGTGGGTCCAGGGTTTAAGAAAATAAATGGAGTTTAGAAGGTGGTAAAATGTTTTATTCTTACTCTTTTTCCCATTTTATTTTTTTTCATTATCATGTACTATTTAAAAAAAAACTTCAGCAAGAAAAGCTACTAAAACATCTTTGTGCAATTTTTAATCTTAAAATCTATTTATCAAACACTGAAAGTTGTGAACATCACAAAATGAGTTAATTTTTAAAATCATTCTGATAATTTTCTTGTTTTGAATTATAATAACATTCTATTTTAATATTTCCTTTTTCCAAAGCAATTTTCTCTTTATAATGTCTTATGTGTATACTGGCATGTTCACTTAAGCCAAAAGGGAATTAAATCAATTTGTGCTTAGCTTAGGTAATTATTTCATTTACTTTATAATTATTATTCTGAATATAAAATATTCATCATCTAAGAAAAAGTTAAAACCCATGAAATTCAATTATCATTTGAATTCAGACATGCAGCTTTAAAGTGTTCTCTATCTGAAGTATGTATATGTTTAACTTTGAATTTTATAAACAGCAAGAACTAGCTTTCTGCACATGTATAATTCTCTTTGTCTCATGTTCCTAATAATAGACAATTATTTCCTCAAAAGCTATTATAGAAAATACACCGGAGGTCTGGCCAGCAACTGACCAATGCAGATGTGGATGCTTGGAGCCAACCATCAGACTGAGCTCAGGGACCCTGTGGGGGAGCTGGCAGAAGGACTGGAGGAGCAGAGGGGGATTGCAACCCCATAGGAAGAACAACATCAGCTGGCCAGACCACCCAATGCTCCCAGAGACTAGACCACCATCCAAGGAATGTACAGGGAGGGATCCATGTACAGTGGATAGCCTTGCCTGACAGCAATGGGAGGGGAGGACATTGGTCCTGTGGAAGTTTGATTTCCCCAGCATAGGGAGATGCTGGAGTGGTGGGGTGGGAGAGGGTACATAGTAGGGTGGGGAAGCACCCTCATAGAGGCAAAGAGGAGGGGTGAGAGGGTGGATGTAGGGTGGGGGGTTTGTGGACAGGTAACTAGAAAGTGGGATATCATTTGAGATGTAAATGAATGGAATGATTAATAATGATAATAATAATAATAAAAATTATACTTTTAAAATAAAAAGAAATAAAACAGAGTAGGCATTGGATCAGATTATTATTATTATTATTATTATTATTATTATTATTATTGTAACAAATGGAAGTTTATGTAAACATCAGTGCAGAGACACTTTTGGGGAAGACATCACATTCTGTGGATACCGCTTTAAAATGAGTCAAGCTAGTACCAAGATGAAGCTTACATTTTCTGACTCTTCTGCATAGTGCCAGAAGCTACTGTGCAGCCTGCTGGGGGGAGAAGGAAGA
>JAPYYD010003038.1:0-14620 GCA_028551405.1 Uromys caudimaculatus
ACCCCAATGCATTGGTCCTTCTCACCGCCCCCGAATTAAACCTCGTGTGATTGCAGCAAGGACGGTCTTTCGTGAGTTCTTGGGGGGTCGCGCCATCCCAAGACTTGAGCGAGGGTCTCCCCAGCTCGGGGGTCTTTCAAAGGTTGTAGTGTAAGGATGTCTTGGGTAGGGTTAGATGAGTCTAGGACCCTAAGGTACTCAGCTTTAGCTGCCTCATCGGCTCTGTTGTTTGCCTTGGAAATGATAGTCATCCGTCTGATGGAATCTGCAGTGGACAATTCCAAAAGCTATGGGGAGATGGGAGGCCTTTAGCGTGGCCATAATTTGGTTTGCATTAGTTACTAATCCTCCTTTTCTCATAAGTAACCCACACTTTTTCCAGATAGCAGCATGGGACAGGATGATATGGAAAGCATATTTAGAGTCTGTGTAGATGCTGAGGGATTGTCCCTGTGCCAGTTGAAAGGCACGGGTAATGACAATCAGTCTGTTGATTGATGGTATGGGCAGAAAGGGCCTGTGCCTCAACCACCTCTGTATCTGACACTGTATTGTAGCCAGCTCTTCTGGCTCCTTTGTGTAGAAAGGAGCTGCCATCTGTATACCAGGTATAAATGCCTGAGGCAATGTGCCCCCCTGTATGTGTGAAAGATGAGGTATTAGTTCCGCTAAAGTTTCAGTGCAGGACATAGGAGAGATAGGGAGTGGTTAGTATTTGGTGGAGGAAGATGATTGGAACTATTAAGAGGCATGCACAATTGAAAGGTGAGTGTGGAGTCTTCTATTAGTGCATGATATTAACACTTAACACCCACCATGCTCCTGTTCATTAAGATTCACCTGTGTCATCAATATTCATATCACCAATACTCATATCATTTCAAGATGAAGGAACACTCCCAAAGAGGTAAGGACTTTCTACCAGTTCTCCCATCTTTTGAAGCTGTACTAGTCAAGTTTCTCTTTCTGGCAGCTGAACAGAAGGAAGCATGCACACACATGCACACACACACACACACACACACACATACACACACACATACACATAAACACTACTTATATTTTGTGCCTCTATTTTATTTAGCACAATGTTTTACAAATCCACTCACATTGTAATGCATTTCAAGATGTTATTGATTTTATAGATGAATAGTGTTCTTTTGTGCTTAAAAAAATACTTTAAGTAAGTTCCATTCCAGTTTGGGTTTTTTTGTAAGAAAATGAGTAAGGAAATTGCTTAATCAAAATTGATGTCTACTATGTACCTTGGATTTAAAGATTATAGCCCTAAAATGAGGGAATATTCATCTACCTATAAATGACCTGAAAATATAAATATGGTTATAGTCATACATCTTATTTCACATTGTAATAATCTTAAAATAATTCTTGAACTTCTGTACCTCTTCACATCTATACTAGAGGACAGGACTCTCTCAAAGTTGCCATTCTGACCTTCCAGTTA
This sequence comes from Uromys caudimaculatus, assembly GCA_028551405.1. Classification (NCBI taxonomy): domain Eukaryota; kingdom Metazoa; phylum Chordata; class Mammalia; order Rodentia; family Muridae; genus Uromys; species Uromys caudimaculatus. Next base: position 1,466 of record JAPYYD010003038.1, read on the forward strand.
TGGAAGACTGCCTCTTTGCCATGGCAACTCTTCCAAACTATATATCTTCTGCCAATAGCCCTGTTCACATGCTCTGCACACTGAGATACCACATCAGCTGAAAGACTTTCTTGCTTTTCATACTCACATTTTTACTTCCACATGCTCACCTTTCACCTTCCCTCTGGTGTATTCTGCAACTAGGACATATTTGAAATTACAAACATAAAAACACACTTATGGTTTCATTGCTGGTTCCAGAAATCCAGCCAGACATTTTATTTCTTCATAAATTTTGAGCATGTTCACAACAGACACACACCTGTGAGGAGACAGTGACACATTTGACCACTTAACAATATCCTTGGCAATAAGTGACTATACGTACAATAATTCTGTGTTTTACAAAGAGGAATACACACTGTAAAGCAGTTTTATTCAATTAATAGCTCAACCGATTACCCAGGTCTGTGGATATCTACTATATACCACTCAGTTTCTAGATATGTATGAGCACTTCATAATGATTAAATATTCCAAATAGGCTTTCTCTTTTCATGAAATTGACTCACACATGACTTTTAAAAGTGTTTCCCATACCCAGTTTGAAACCAAGGGACTGTTTCAGGTCAAATTCAGTTTGGTATTTCATGGTACTGAAAAAGAAAATGAACTTTAAAAAAATTAGTTGCTGCTAATGGTACCCAAAGTAACAGCACTCTGGGATATTACGTACAATCTGAAAGATAAATTTAACTGATGTGTTTTACAGCTAAACATTAACATTAACATGGACACTGAGACTCAAGTATTTCACAAGCCTAAGTTTGTAATTGAGATTCAGAGTATTTAAAACAGGTGGAGACCATGTATAGCCCCACTGGAAGTTTAGGCACTAGCAAATAGCTAAGTAGAATTTACTAGGCAAATAAGGAAATGTTACTCCGAATGAAGTCCTGTAGTTATGGATACATAAGGCATTGATACAGTGTTTCCTGTTTTCATATTAATTGCTATCACAGTTGCACTGTTTCACAGAGATCCTTTTTTGTCTACTACTAACAGTCTCATTTCTCTGAAGGCCAGGGTCAGACAGGTTTTGAAACAAGCACATGAGGAGACATTACAAAACCTTTCCACTCAACAGTGTAACCATAGGCACTTTAAAACTGGGTTACAATGCAAATTTTTCACACGTGTATAGTAGAAACTGTTCCTTAACAGAAGCATATCATGGCATGGAAAACAACTGTGTGGAGCTTGTTTTCTTCATTAGAGAATTCATCATCCTATGGGACACATGACAGAGATATCAAGCTCGGCAATGTGCAAATTATAATAAAGGTGGCTGGGGAAAAAATGCATGGAATATCAGTCCAGGCTGTGATAATTTCTAGAGTGTCCACAATTCTACAATTTTAAATAGTTTGATTTTTATTGTGATGGTTTTCTGTTTCTGGTGATGTCAGAGCACAGTCACACATTCAATAAACTCAATGTTTGGGGTTCTTTGTAGAATTGGGTTAAAAGATATATTATCAGAGTACATTATATACATAGAAGAGCTTTGCAAAGACTAAGTAAAAGTATCATGTTAAAATTAAGATGGATTAAAAATTATAGAAATCCCATTAAAGAGTGAAGAGACATAAGAGCTCTCAGAAGGTAAATGAATGAACTATCACTGAGAAGAGTGAAATAAATATTTGAGACACTTCACTTCTCTTAGTATCTGCTTCCAGACAGAGTTCTCCATCATATAGAATGGTCTTCACATATGAGATTCTATAATACTGCATCCAAGACAAACTGTAAGCTACCCATTTCTAAAGATGTTGCTGAGGAAATGCCCTGTGTATCTATAAAAGCATACTGCTTTTAAAACTAAGAACAGAAAAACACAATCAGTGACTCTCCATTCAAGCTAGTATGCTGTAATGCATGCTACAACTCCCTGTACCTACAGTCCAAGTACAGGGACATGTTACCAACAACTGAGACTCTATCTCAGGATACATCAGTTGAGGGCCAAATTTCAGGAGACAAAGACATTCTTTCTCCCATTTTTATCATCTATTCTATATTGCTCTTTACAACCACATGCTTATTTATCCCCTTATTTCTCCTTTCTTTTGCAAATACTAACAACACTCCCTCTGTACCCTATGGAACCTCTACTTGGAAGTCAGTAATTTGGTTACATTTTTAGTATTTTAAACCTTTTCTCAATATTCCTTCCATTCCAGTTGTACAATAGAAAATTAGCCTGCTCTGAAGATGACAGTATTTTTTTTTTAAATTTAAGGTTAAGGCTCTCATTTTTCCCTGAGGTGAGGAAGTAGATATGATCTTGCCTTTGTAATCTCTAAAGTTATATGTAACAGTTTCTTTTTCTACTCAATGAAAACTATTTTTCTGAGCTCATGCCCAGCCCCTATTCTTTGATCCTTTCAGCCACTTCATTACAACCATCCACAGACTTTCTCTTTTTTAAATTTTTGATACTTTATTTACATTTCAAATGTTTTTCCCTTTCCAGGTCTTCCCTTTGGAAACCCCTTATCCCACCCCCCTCCCCCTGACTCTATGAGGGTATTCCCCTACCCACCCACCCACTCTCATTTTCCCTCCCTGGCATTCCCCTATACTGGGGCATCTAGCAGTCTCAGACCCAAGGGCCTCTTCTCCCACTGATGGCCAACAAGGCCCTCCTTTGCCACATATGTGGTCAGCACCATGGGCCCCTCCATGTGTATTCTTTGGTGGGTGGTCCAGTCTCTGGGAGCACCAGGGGGCCTGACCAGTTGACACTGTTGCTCCCTCCATGGGGCCGCAAACTCCCTCAGCTCCTTCAGTCCCTTCTCCAACTCCTCCATCTGGGACCCCAAGCTCAGTTCAACAGTTGCTTTGAATTGAATCATGGGTATTCCGAACTTTTGGGCTAATATCTGCTTATCAGTGAGTACATACCGTGTTTGTTCCTTTGTGACTGGGTTTTCTCACTCAGGATGATATTTTCAAGTTCCATCCATTTAGCTATGAATTTCATGAAGTCATTGTTTTTAATAGCTGAGTAGTATTCCATTGTGTAAATGTACCACATTTTTTTTTTAATTCTCCCATACTACTTTTATTAAAATGTAAAGCTACAATGTCCAAAGTTATGAAACTTTATGGTTACTATTTCAGAACAGAAATAATCCTTACTCTCATTCTTCTTCCTACTACACAGATGATATTTTAAGCATATTTCTTATTTTAATAATAAACGATGCAAGTTAAAACTAATATAACCACTAATTATATGAGCCAGAAACTGAATGAAATCATTCTCCTAATTTGAAGATAAATTAATTTGAAAAGAAGAGTGAATAAAATGTCCAACAATTCCTGACACCACTTAGTTGAAGAAAATTCATATTTTACAAAGCAGTATTTTATAATTAAAATTTTCTGTTGCAGAATAAACTTTTATATAAGAGGTTTCTGCACTAAAATTTTTATTTGTAGTAAGTTGCATCCTTAAACTTTAAGGATGACAACAACATTGTAATGATTTTAAGTAAAATACTTAATATAAAAGAGATTTGTTAGAGTTTATCCATTCCTCTGTAGAGGGAACACAGACTCTCAAATATTCATTTATGTATGGTGATTATCTTTCCTTGCAATTCATAGTATTCCCTTCACATTCTCTCTTGCTGTGATTCAAGCCTGGGAAGTGACATAACAAAAAGACATTTGCTCAAAAGCTTTCACATATAATAACTTCTTAAACTAAAATTATCCTCTCATTCTATGACAACTACCCCCTTCCACTGTCATAGCCCAGACTACCTCATGTCTAAATTATCAAGTCAAAACATTCTAACTTTCTAACCCTTCATTTTAATAGTTATTTTTAACATTTATTTATTTTTATTTTTGGAAAATTTCATATGTGAGTACTAGAAATGCATCATTTCCATCTCACACTTTCTCCCTCCAATGCATCCCATACCCTCCCAACTCTGTCTCAACTTTATTATCTCTTGTTCTGTGATTATTTCTACACATAAACTGTTGCAAAAGATGATGCTTCAATATCATTGGCAACTTTCTTCTTTAGTCTTCTGATGTCTCTCTGCAACATATCCTAAATGTGTTCCTTTCTTCTCACCCAGATAATCTACTATTTTTGTCTAGCATTTGTAAATATTCCTTATATCTTTGATTTTCATATTTCATTTGAACCTACTTGTCAAACACTCAGTCCTCCTTATATGAACCTAAACAGCTGGGCATTCTGTAGTCACAATACATATAGATCCATCACTCAAAACTTGAAACTCAATTATTTGACTCTGCCTTAATTTTATTATTAGAGAGAATCTTGTTATATAGAACAAGATGCTTTCCAAAATGCTAGGTAGTATGGACAGATTTCATAATTTAGTTCTCCTGATTCAGCTTCTTGAGTTCTGGAAATAAAATTGTGTACTGCCATCTTTCAACATTTTCCAAAAGCATCTATTGTCCCTTTTACAAAAAAAAAAAAGAAAGAAAGAAAGAAAGAAAGAAAGAAAGAAAGAAAGAAAGAAAGAAAGAAAGAAAGAAAGAAAAGAAAAGAAAAATCAGGCTTTAGTCTTTCTACCCAGCTAGTAGCTGATTTTGTTGTTATTGAAAAACCTATAATCTATCAGCTAATGACGCTTTCAACTGTCCCTCACTAGTTAAGCAAATCACCATGGTTCATATTTATCTTTGACCCAATTAAAAAATACATGGTTTATGGCCCATTCTCTTTACATAGTTTCTTTCAGATACACACATGGAAGAAGAGTCATCAGATGAGTTTTAACAGATGTAGCACATACTCTCCATAATTTGAAACTGAAGCAATCTCCTAGAAAAATGCCTTTCATTGACTCAATATGAGTTTCAAAGAAGGAAATAGAGTTATAAATCTTCAATTAGAGGACAGTAGTCCATACTAAACTTGTAGAAGGTAGTAGTAGAAAGGAGACATGCAGTCAGGTTTGGTAGGACAGTTAAGAATACAACAGACAGGTCCAAGCAATTGTTTAAATGTCATCAACTCAAAGCACATCTCATATTCCGTCATTTCAATATGTTGATTGTCTGGATGACAAAATATAATTCCTATTTTTCCCAGTGCCTTCTCATATATGAGATTACTTAATGACTAGATTCTATATTAGCTCTCAATTCTATAGGTGTCTTGGAGACCCATCCATTAAACTGATCTTTCAGGAAAGCCACTAATGTAGAAGAGTTTTTAGCCAAATCTTACTCTAGATAATTTTAAAGAAAAAGTAGGAAAAACTACTTATAACCATTGTTTATAGACTTATAATGAAAGCAATTTTAGGTTAGGAAAATGAAGATCAAATGAAAAAAGTTCGCATTCACAAAGTGAAGTCGCCACTGTTGATAATCAGCAGTACTACTCTTAAGACACAGAAGGAGTGTTCAAGCTGCTCCCTATCTATTCGCTCACTATCAGAAGGATGCAGGCCCATAGCTCTCTAAATCATCAAATGGAAAACCAGTCAACTAGAAGACCATATGAGTAATGTCAAAAGTAATAGCCAGATAAATGAGAAGCTAAGAATTATTGACAAAACAGGAAACCTCGGATGACCTCATCTTTCTCATTATCAAAAATCTTCATCCAAGTTTATGTTGTACCAGGATTGCATGAAGATCCAAAGTTTGGACAAAGAAAACCCCATATAATAGAAAGAACCACAATATCAAGGGTTAATGGCAGTGAAACTAATAACAATTAGAGCCATGGCTGTTCGTTAAAGGTCACAGAAGTTTAATACATAAAAGCTAGTGCAAATTACCACTTAGAACATCAAAATGATTTATTATGATTGTCTGCTTGTCTTAACTACTGTGTTTAGAGTAATAGTTCTTAAAGAAAACAGTTTTACTCTTGCCTTACATATGTGCCAGTTGTGAAAGTGACATATTTTTTAACTATGAGATACTTTTAACTTTTAATATTACATTATACCAGCTGGATGCATGCCCCCATCCTCAAATTTGCTCTCTTGCTGAACCACATGTATGCATCCCAACTACTCCTTTATCTTGAGCTATTCTGTCACAGGACTATCATGATCTTGACAAAAGCATTTCTGTGTCTTGTGACTTTGATAAACTATCTATATTAGTTTTTTACTCATCACGCCCAAATATCTCACAAGTAGTTTAAGGCAAAGATGGTTTCTATGGCAATTTGACTGAATGCATTTTATTGTGATGGGAAAGGCGTGTCAGAAAGAATGTAAGACAGCTTCGTTACATTGCATGCACATATAGGAAGAAGCGAGTGAGTAAGAAGTTTAGCTAGGATATTAAAACTTATACTGCCAATCCCTCCAGTAACTCCAGAAAGGCTCTGCTTCCTAAAGGTTTTCCAACCTTCCAGAATAGCACCACCAGCTGAGGCCCAAGTGTTCAAATACATGAATCTATGAAAGGAGTTTTTTTTTCAAGTCTTAACATTATCTCATACCACAACTGAATGCTTCAATCCAATTTATGACCAAAATATTTTACAATCTGATGTTGGTATTGTGTGACAAGACATAGACAACAAGAATGGATTTGCAAGGCATAGGTTGTAATGTTTCATCTTTTGAGAAAATTCAAACCTAAGTAAATAGTGTCCCTTAAGAGCCTCATAAACCCAGTTCATGAATGGGTGGTGTTCTTGTTCTCTCTCTCTCTCTCTCTCTCTCTCTCTCTCTCTCTCTCTCTCTCTCTCTCTCTCTTTTAAACTTAGACATTTTAATTAAAAAGTTTAGAATTATAGTTTACATTAACAAATCAAATCACAGTTTTAGGTACAGATGATTCCTGGTCAGGTTTCAATAGGCACCATGATTTGCTCTGTCTTTTATATGACTTTAGGCCTTAACCTTGCCATTGCAGCTAGGAGGTCAAGTGTCAATCATTTAATATAGCTGAATTCAGGCTCTCTCCTCTCAGATATGTAAGATCTGCCTGGCTTAGGTAGGTTATTTGGCTTTGTATATCCTGTGGGGCAGCAATCATGGGGTGAATGATGTAATATAAAACCTCATAAAATTAAAAACTTTATCTGTTCATCTCATGAAGCCATAACTGAACTATTAGGAGTTGGTGCTCAATTGGAGGAAAGTTCCCACTGTTGTATAAACTTGAAGGACATCTCTTGTCCCTGGACCCTTCCTCTCTATCTCCTTCTTAGGTGTCATGAGGGAAGCTGTTTAAATCCATTAGCCACTTCTGCCATTTGGTCTGCCTCTCTTCTGGTCCAAGGCAATACAGCCAGATGACCAAAGATCAAAGGCTCTTAGCCATAATCCAAAATAAACATTCCTTTAAAACTGTTTCATTTGAGATATTTTTGTCACAGGGATGAAAGTCAAACAATACACAAGTGAAGGAGTTATGATGTGGAATTGCCTAGACAGATTTGAATCTCAATATATCACTTTGGGCATTACATTGAAACCATATGAAGCAGAGGTGGAGAGAAGAGGCTTGGGAGATTTGTTCAATAATCCAATAAGTCTATGCAAATTGGATAGTGTGTTCAGTTGCCAAGGATCAGCCTCAGTCATTTTCAGGTTCTTGAGAATGGGAGATTTGAATCTCTGTTGAATCAGTCTCAGGCAATGATGCAGATCCAAGCTGAAGCTGCACTCTGAGACAGCAAGTAGTTTCCCTAAGACAACTTGCAGTATCTCTCTGTCTCTCTGTCTCTGTCTCTCTCTACTTGTCTGTCTCTGTCTGTAATTCTCTCTCTCTCTCTCTCTCTCTCTCTCTCTCTCTCTTTCTCTCTCTCTTTCCTCTCCCTTCCTGCCTGAGGTTTTTCTTTCATTCATTTTATCCCTCTCATGTTTTCTCTCCATCTCTAAGTACACCTCAGTCTATTTTTTTGCATATTTGCTTTAGCTACATTTCAAATGTTTTCCCTTTTGGAAACCCCCTATGCCCTCCCCCTGCCTCTATGAGGGTCCTCTATTACCCACCCACTCACTCCTGTCTTCCCTCCATAGCATTCCCCTACACTGGGGCATCAAACACCCTCAGGTCCAAGAGCCTTTCCTCCCACTGATGTCCAACAAGGCCCTCCTTTGCCACATATATGACAAGCACCATGGGTCCCTCCATGTGTATTCTTTGGTCAGTGGTCCAGTCTCTAGGAGCTCCAGGAGGTCTGGCCAGTTGACACAGTTGCTCCCTCCATGGGGCTGAAACCCCCTCAGCTCTTTCAGGCCTTCTCCAACTTCTCCATCCAGGACCCCATGCCCATTACAATGGTTGGCTACAAACATCCGTCTATGTATTTGTCAGGCTCTGCCTGAGCCTCTCCGGAGACAGCTTATCATGCTTTCATCAGCAAACACTTCCCAGAATCCACAATAATGTCCAGGTTTGATGGCTGTATATAGGATGTATCCCCAGGTGGGGAAGTCTCTGGATGGCCTTTCCTTGACTCTTTGTTCCACACTTTGTCTCCATATTTCCTCCTGTGAGTATTTTGTTCACCCTTCTAAGTAACACTGAAGCATCCACATTTTGGTCTTCCTTCTTCATAGGCTTCATATGGTCTGTGAATTGAAACATGGATATTTTGAAATTCTTGGCTAATGTCCACTTATTAGTGAGAACATACCGTGTTTCTTCTTTTGTGACATAGTTCTTTCACTCAGGATGCTATTTTCAAGTTCCATGCATTTGCCTGCGAATTTCATGAAGTCATTGTTTTTAATATCTGAGTAGTATTCCATTGTGTAATAGTACCACATTTTCTGTATCCATTATTCTGTTGAGGGACGTCTGGGTTGTTTCCAGCTTTTGGATATTATAAAAATGGCTGCTATGAACATAGTGGAGCATGTGTCCTTATTACATGTTGGAGCTTCTTCTAGGTATATGCCCAGGAATGGTATAGCTGGGTCCTCAGGTAGTACTATGTCCAGTTTTATGAGGATCCACCAAACTGATTTCCAGAGAGGTTGTATCAGTTTGCAATCCCACCAGCAATGGAGGAGTATTCCTCTTTCTCCACATCCTTGCAGCATCTGTTGTCAACTGAGTTTTTAATCTTAGTCATTCTGACTAGTATGAGGTGGAATCTCTGGGTTGTTTTGATTTGCATTTTCCTGATGACTAAGGATGTTTAACATTTCTTTAGGTGCTTCTCAGCCCTTCAAGTTTCCTCAGTTGAGAATTCTCTGTTTAGCTCTGCTCCCCATTTTTTAATAGGGTTATTTGGTTCTCTGGAGTCTAACTTCTTGAGTTCTTTGTATATATTGGATATTAGACCTCTATCAAATGTAGAATTGGTAAAGATATTTTCCCAATCTATTGGCTGCTGTTTTGTCCTATTGACAGTGTCCTTTGCCTTTCAGAAGCTTTGCAATATTCTGAGGTCCCATTTGTAGATTCTTGATCTTAGATCATAAGCCATTGGTGTTCTGTTCAGGAACTTTCCCCATGTACCCATGTGTTAGAGGCTTTTCCCCACTTTCTCTTCTATTAGATTCAGTGTATCTGGTTTTATGTGAAGGTCCTTGATCCACTTGGACTTGAGCTTTGTACAGGGAGATAGGAATTGATCAATTTGCATTCTTCTACATGTTGACCCCCAGTTGAAACAGCACCATTTGTTGAAAATGCTGTCTCTTTTCTACTGGATGGTTTTAGCTCCTTTGTCAAAGATCAAGTGGCCATAGGTATGTGGGTTAGTTTCTGGGTCTTCAATTCTATTCCATTGATCTACCTGCCTGACACCGTACCAATACCATGCAGTTTTAATCACTACTGCTCTGTAGTACAGCTTGTGGTCAGGGATGCTGATTCCCCCAGATGTTCTTTTATTGTTGAGAATAGTTTTTGCTATCCTGGGGTGTTTTTTTTTTTATTTTATTTTTTTATTCCAAATAAATTTGAGAATTGTTCTTCTAATTCTATGAAGAATTGTGTTAGAATTTTGATGGGGATTGCACTGAATCTATTGATTGCTTTTGGCAAGATGGCCATTTTTACTATATTAATCCTGCTAAGACATGAGCATGAAAGATCTTTCCATCTTCTGAGGTCTTCTTCGATTTCTTTCTTCAGAGACTTGAAGTTCTTGTCATACAGATCTTTCACTTGATAGGAAAGAGTCAAACCAAGATACTTTATATTGTTTGTGACCATTGTGAAGGGTGTCATTTCCCTAATTTCTTTCTCAGCCAGTTTATCTTCTGTGTATAGGAAGGCTTCTGATTTGTTTGAGTTAATGTTATATCTGGCCACTTTACTGAAGTTGATTATCAGCTGTAGGAGTTCTCTGGTGGAGTTTTTAGGGTCACTTAAGTATATGATCATATCATCTGCAAATAGTGATATTTTGATCTCTTCCTTTAAAATTTTTATTTCTTTGACCTCCTTTGTTGTCTAATTGCTCTCGATAAAACTTCAAGTACTATATTGAATAGATAGGGAGAGAGAGGGCAGCCTACTCTAGGCTCTGATTTTCGTGGGATTGCTTCAATTTTCTCTCCATTTAGTTTGATGTTGGCTACTGATTTGCTGTATATTGCTTTTACTATGTTTAGATATGGGCCTTGAATTATTGATCTTTCCAAGACTTTTATCATGAAGGGATGTTGAATTTTTTCAATTGCTTTTTCAGCATCTAATGAAATGACCATGTGGTTTTTTTCCTTGAGTTTGTTTATATGGTAGATTATATTGAGGATTTCTGGATATTGAACCATCCCTGCATCACTAGGATGAAGCCTATTTGATCTTGGTGGTTGATTGTTTTGATGTGTTCTTGGATTTGGTTTGCAAAAATTTTATTCAGTGAGTTTGCATTGATATTTATAAGGGAAATTGTTCTGAAGTTTTCTTTCTTTGTTGGGTCTTTGTGAGGTTTTGCAATCAGTGTAACTGTGGCTTAATAAAATGAATTGGATAGTCTTCCTTCTGCTTCTATTTTGTGGAATAGTTTGAAGAGTATTGGTATTAGGTCTTCTTTGAAGATCTGATAGAATTCTGCACTAAACCCATCTGCTCCTGGGACTTTTTTGGTTGGGAGACTTTTAAAGACTGCTTCTATTTATTTAGGGATTATGGGACTGTTTAGATGATTTATCAGATCCTGACTTAACTTTGGTATTTGGTATCTGTCTAGAAAATTGTCCTTTTTATCTAGATTTTCCAATTTTGTGGCCCATAGGCTTTTGTAGTAGGATCTGATGATTTTTTTTTTAATTTCCTCAGTTTCTCTTTTTCTATCTCCCTTTTCATTTATGATTTTGTTAATTTGGATACTGTGTCTGTGCCCTCTGCTTAGTCTGGCTAAGGGTTTATCTCTTTCTTGTTGATTTTCTCAAAATCACAAGCTCCTGGTTTTGTTGATTCTTTGTATAGTTCTTTTTGTTTCTACTTGGTTGATTTTTCAGCCCTGAGTTTATTTTCTGCTCTCTACTCCTTTTGGGTATATTAGCTTTCTTTTTGTTCTAGATCTTTCAGGTGAGCTGTTAAGCTGCTAGTGTATGCTCTCTTCATTTTCTTTTTGTAGGCACTCAGAGCTATGAGTTTTCCTCTTTGCACTTCTTTTACTGTGTCCCATAAGTTGTGGTATGTTGTACCTTCATTTTCATTAAATTCTAGGAAGTCTTTAATTTCTTTCTTTATTTCTTTCTTGACCAAGTTATCACTGAGTAGAGCATTGTTCAGCTTCCATGTGTATGTGGGCTTTCGCTTGTTTTTGTTGTTATTGAAGACCAGCCATGATTCATAGTGATCTGATAGAAGACATGGGATTATTTCAATCTTCCTATGTCTGTTGAGGTTTGTTTTGTGATCAATTGTATGGCCAGTTTTGGAGGAGGTACCCTGAGGTGCTGAGAAGAAGGTATATTCTTTTGATTTAGGATGAAATGTTCTATAGATATCTGTTAAATCCATTTGGTTCACAACATCTGTTAGTTTCACTGTGTCTCTGTTTAGCTTGTGTTTTCAAGATCTGTCCATTGATGATAATGGGGCGTTGAAGTCACCTACTATTATTGTGTGAGGTGCCATGTGTGGTTTGAGCTTTAGTAAAGTTTCTTTTATGAATGTGGGTGCCCTTGCATTTAGAGCGTAGATGTTCAGAATTGAGAGTTCTTCTTGGTAGATTTTTCCTTTGATGAGTATGAAGTGTCCTCCCTTATCATTTTTGATGACTTTTGGGTGAAAGTCGATTTTATCCGATATTAGAATGGCTACTCAAGCTTGTTTCTTGGGACCATTTGCTTGGAGAATTGTTTTCCAGCACTTTCCTCTGAGGTAGTTTTTGTCTTTAATACTGAGGTGTATTTCCTGTATTCAGCAAAATGCTGGGTCCTGTTTATGTATCCAGTCTGTTATTCTATGTCTTTTTATTGAGGATTGAGTCCATTGATTTTAAGAGATATTACGGAATAGTGATTATTGCTTCCTGTTATTTCCAATGTTATTTTTATATTTGTTTAGCTATCTTCTTTTTGATTTGTTGAAAAAAGATTAATTTCTTGCTTTTTATGTGTTGTAATTTCCCTCCATGTGTTGGCATTTTCCATCTATTATCCTTTGTAGGGCTGGGTTTGTGGAAAAATATTGTGTAAATTTGGTTTTGTCATAGTATATCTTGGTTTCACCATCTATGGCAATTGAGAATTTTGCTGGGTGTTGCAGTCTGCACTAGCATTTGTGTTCTCTTAGGGTTGGTATGACATCTGCCCAGGATTTTCTAGCTTTTATACTCTCTGTTGAGAAGTCTGCTATAATTCTGATAGGCCTGCCTTTATATGTTACTTGATCTTTTTCCCTTACTGCTTTTAATATTCTTTCTTTGTTTTGTGCATTTGGTGTTTTGACTATTATATGACTGGAGCAATTTCTTTTCTGGTCCAATCTACTTGGAGTTCTTTAGGCTTCTTCAATGTTCATGGGCATCTCTTTCTTTAGGGTAAGGAAGTTTTCTTCTATAATTTTGTTGAAGATATTTACTGGGAATCTTCACTCTCTTCTATACCTATTAGCCTCAGGTTAGGTCTTCTTATTGTGTCCTGGATTTCCTGTATGTTTTCAGTTAGGAGCTTTTTGCATTTTGCATTTTCTTTCACTGTTGTGTCAATGTTTTCTATG
>JAPYYD010003039.1:0-14619 GCA_028551405.1 Uromys caudimaculatus
AGGATGCGGAGAAAGAGGAACACTTCTCCCACTCCCTTCTTATCCATCCTCCACACTTGCTACCTCCCTCCAACAGAAAAAAATCTCATTGTGGAAGCTGTAAGGAATCACAGTGTACCTCATAGTATACCCTTTTGTCCACAGTTCTTTGCTTGAAAATGTTCATTTGGTCATTGGTCTGGTATGAGGCCTCTGGATTCTGCAATACTCTTAATACCAGAACCTCACTGGGAATCCTCTGTGATATTCTTTTGTTCCCCTATGCCATGAGATGCTATAATTTGGGATTTGTAAGACTGGGTTTTACATACACTTCAGCAGTTCATTGAAGGATTAGATGTTGCCTAGGGGAGGTATCCCTTGGGTCATGAAAAGAGGAAAATTGTTGTGGTGGGTTGGTCTGATGCTGCTTGTATTCTACTGCTAAATACTGGTTCCTTAAGATGCAGTTGCCCCTGATGAGCAGGGTGAAGCATATGAGTGATGCCTTAACCATTCTTCCAAATTTAATTGTTCAATCAGATATCTGTGAGCCCTTATAAGGTTGTTCTTGTGGTGTTTTTGATCTCTGGAGCTCCTACAATCCTTCCTCCCTATCTATTGTGGTATTCTGTGAGCTCCACATAGTTTTGATTTACAGTTAGCAAGATAATTTCAAGGATAGACTTTTATAAAGGGGTTTGAATCATATCTCACTTTGACACTTTTATGGGTCTTTAATGAACTGTATTACAATAACAGCATCTCCTACTACCATCACATAGATCTGTTGCTCAAATGTCAGTTATGCGTAGAACAGTTTCTACCAAGTCTCCATAGGTAAACTGGCAAAAAGATGGACTGTCAGAGGAGGCAGTCTGTGATGCAGTTAGAAGGGTTTAATTTTTCAACTCACATGAGTATATCACTCACTATCAGACCTAACTTAAAATCTGGGTGAGCTGATGAGCACGGTTTGTGGCAACTATACAATTCTTGCCCTTTCTGAGGCTATAAAGTAGAGCTAACAGAGAATGTTCCTTTTTCAGCAGTGACTAAGGACAACCTGGCCAAATTCCAAACATTTTGTTGTGTACCTTTATAAATGGGACTATCCCATCAATAAGCAAAAAGTAACACATTTTTTATAGCTGGATAGTCTCTATAATACTATATAGATCATTCTTTACATCATTCTATAAAGCCAGGATCTTGCTCTAATGTAGGAACAAAAAAGATTTTGTGTGTTTATATTTGTTTTTCAAAATAACTTGGGGATGAAAGTAAAATGACTTTCTTAAACCTCTTATGTTCATCATGTCATGCTCTGGTTGACTCTGATGATGTTCATAATTATGTGCCAATAATGGATTAGCACACATAATTTTCCATGTGTTTGTACATCTTACCATGTGTTGTATACTCACTGTGGTAACCTACAAATGATCAAATCAATCATATGTGCTATAAAAAAATCATACTGAATTCCAAAGTAAATTCCAAAAGAAATTTGTATTACGTTTATAGTGGTAGATTTTTTATTTTAATTTTTATTATTATTTTTTTCTTAGTTTTAGGAAAACACTTGGGGCAAGAAAAAAAAGGGCATACAAGTGAACTCGTTCAAAATTACAAGACAGAAAACAAGACAATGAATGAAGGCTAGTAATGCAGTCAGTAGTAAAGGACTTGCCTAGTATGTACAAGAACCAGGGTTCAATTTCCAACATTATACACACACAAAAAAAAAATACTAAGTAAAAGTTCTCAAAATCATTATATTGGTCTCAATCAATAGTTCAAAAGTACCCAGAATGCTCTTAATGTGCAAATAAATAAATAAATAAGTAAATAAATCAGTTGAGAGTCTACTGGTAAGAATTAGAATATTTAGAAAAGGAAGTGTTGATTTCCAGAGAATAAAATACTATTTGATACAACATGTATAGAATCTCTTTCCTTTTTTCAATCTTACTACCAAATACCTACATATCCATATTGAGTGCTCTTCTGTTCATTTACAATGGCTATGAAAATCTACTAGCCTATGATCAAGTATCAATGAATGAAGACAATGTTTCATATGTACACACTGGGGTTCCTTCTTGACATTTAAAGAAAAACACTAGAGACATTATTATTTAATGTGAAGCACACCTGATTCAGAAAAGTAAGTACATATGACAAATGGACTCTACATGGTTTCTTGTGTGTGTTTTTTTTTTTTAAGTTATAGTTTGCTGTTTTAGTTTCTTTTTCTTTTTTTTTTTTTTCAGAGATATTATTTTCTAAGTTTTGGACATTTTATTGTTTTTTTGGATTTGATTTGTCTTTTCTGAAAAAAGCCAGAGAGACCATATCCAAATGAACAAAATCAAAAATGCAAAGGGGGATATAACACACACTGAGGAAATCCAAAGAAATATTAGATCTTATTTTACTCCACAAAATTGAAAAATATTAATGAAATGGACAATATTCTAGACAGGTATCACTTACTAAAGTTAAATCAAGATCATGTAAACTATTTAAACATTCCTATTCCTCTAAGTAAATGGAAGCAGCAATTAAAAGTCTTCAAACCAAAAAAAAAAAAAAAAAAAAAGCAAGCCCAGACCCAGATGTTTTAGTGCAGAATTCTACCAGAATTATAAAGAAGAGCTAATACCAATACTCCTCAAAGTATTTCACAAAATAGAAACCGAAGGATCACTATCAAACTATGAAACCACTGTCACCCTGAAAATCATACCATGCAAAGACTCAATAAAAATAGAGAATTTCAGACGAATTACTCTTATGAACATTGATGCAAAAAACTCAACAAAATACTCACAAACTGAATCTAAGAACACATCAAAAGCATCATCCAACATGATCAAGTAGGATTTATCCCAGGGATGTAGCGATGTCACAATATATGAAAATCTATCTATGTAATACTTCTTATAGGCAAACTGAAAGAAAAAATGTCACATTATCATCTCAATATATGGTGAAAATCCTTTAACAAAATCCAACACCCCTTCATATTAAAAGTCTTAGAGAGATCATGGATACAAGGTACATACCTAAACATAATCAAAGCAATATAGAGTAAGCCTATAGTCAACATCAACATAAATGGAGAGAAACTTAAAGCAATTCCACTAAAATTAGTGAGAAGGCAAGCATGCCCACTCTCTCCCTATATATTTAATATAACACTTGAAGTTCTAGCCAGAGCAATAAGCCAACTCAAGGGGACCAAGGGGACACAAACTAGAAAGGATGATATAATAGCATACGTAAGTAACCTCCAAAATTCTAACAGAAAAGTCCAGCTGTTAAGCACCTTCAGCAAAGTGGCTGGATACAACATTAACTCAAAAACTCACTAGCCCTCATTTATACAACTGATAAATGGTCTGAGAGAGAAATTATATATACAACACCCTTCAAAATACCCACAAATAATATAAGATATCTGGTGTAACTAATCAACAAAGTAAAAGATCTATCTGAATGACAAGAATTTCAAGTCCCTGAAGAAAGGAATCAAAGACCTTAGAAGATGGATAAATCCCATGTTCATGGATTGGTAGGATTAACATAGTGAAAATGACCTTCTTACCAAAAGCCATTTACATATTCCACATAATTCCCATCAAAATTCAACACATTTTTTTTTACAGATCTTGAAAAAGCAATTCTCAACTTCATATGAAACAACAAAAAACCCACGATAGCCAAAATAATACTGAACAATAAAATGACTTCTGGAGGAATCACCATACCTGACCTCAAGATATATTACAGAGCAATATTTGGAAAATTTGCATGGTATTGGTACAGAAAGAGACATATTGGACAATGGAATAGAATTGAAGAGACAAAAATAAACCCACACATCTATGCTTACTTGATCTTTGATAAAGAAGCTAAAACCATTCAATGAGAAATAAGAAAGTATCTTCAACAAATGGTGCTCAACTAGATATCTGCATGTAGAAAAATATAAATAGATCCATATCTGTGACCCTGTACAAAACTCAAGACCAAGTTGATCAAAGACCTCAAAGTAAAACAGAATATAAGGAATCTGACTAAAAGAAAGTGTGTGAAAGCATTGATCTTATTGATACAGAAGTCAATTTCTGGAACAGAACACCAATGTCTCAGTCTGTAAAATCAACAACTGATAAGGTTCTGTAAGGGAAAGGACACTGTCAGTAGGACAAAATGGAAGCCTACTGATTGGGAAAGGAACTTCATCAATCCCAGATCTGTCAAAGGTCTAATACACAACATTTATAAAGATCTAAAGTTAGATGCTAACAACTGAAATAAACCAATTTAATAATGGGGTTGAAAGATAAAGAGGATTCTTGACAGAGGAAAACTCAAAGGCCCAGAAGCACTTAAAGAAATGTTCCAAGTCCTTAGTCATTAGGGAAATGCAAATCAAATCAACTATGAGTTTTCATCTTATACCATCCAGAATGACTCAGATAGAAATCTCAATAATAGCACATGCTGTCAAGAATGGAGAGCAAAGGGAACACTCTTACATTGCTGGTGGGAGTGAAAACCTGAACAACCACTTTAGAAATCATTTTGGAGGTTTCTCAGAAAACTGAAAATAGTTCTTTCTCAAATCCCAACTGTACCACTCTTGGGCACCCAAAAGGCGTCCCACTATACCACAGGGACACTTGCTCAACATGTTCATAGCAGCTTTATTCATAATAGTCAGAAACTGGAAAAAAACAGATTTCTGTCAACTGAAGAATGGATAAAGGAAATGTGGTACATCTACACAATGGAATACTATTCGACTAGTAAGAACAAAGATATCTTGAATTTTGCAGGCAAATGAGTGGAAGTTGTAAATATCCTCTTGAGTGTGGTAGCCCAGAACCAAAAGGACATGTGTGGTATATATTCACTGATAAGTGGAAATTAGCCATAAAATATAGAAAAATTTGGGCCTGTATACCGGAGACTTTCCACGGACATCTCTAGCCATGCCAGGTGGGAGGGTTAAAGCAAAGGGGAAAGGGCGTAAGCAGGGAGGGGAACTGCCTTTGCCACCTCTGCTGCTGCTGCCTCCACTGCTTCTGTTACCGCTGTTGCTCCAAGATGCAGCACTGGCTATTCTGCTCTGAGAAGACCTGGCTGAGCAGCCAGGGGGTGTAGGTGAGCTTCTGGTGGCATTTCAGGAAAGCAGTTCTCTTCCTTGGCGGTGATGTTACAGCTCTTATGACAGAAGCTCTCAGATGACAGAGGAATTATCACACACCTTTGAGTGGGTTGGGGTATGACAGTAGGTGCTTCCTATTGGCTTGGTCTAAGAGGTTAGGGATGCCTCATCTACATGTGGAAGGGCTTGAGGGAGTTACCCCAATGTAACTGATTGCCACAAACCTCTCTATAGAGGGGTTGCAATGGCTGAGTCTACATGGCCGGGGCTTGGTTCTGGGAGTAGACAAATTTCCTACCTTCCCTTTAGGGTCTCCAAGGCTTCTAGCCTTAGCTCGGCTTTACTACGCTTTCTCTCATGGAGCACTACTCCACAGATAAACACTCTACATTCTAGAGACGAAAGTAAACTAAACAAGAAGGAAGACCCAAGTAAGGATGCTTGAATCTCCCTTAAAAGGAATAATATAGACATAGGAGGCATATGGAGTGAGAGAACTGGGCAGGAGAGGGGATAGGGAGTGGAACAAGGGGTATTCAGGATCTGATGTGGGGAGGTACCAGAGAGATGGCCAGATGGCCAAGAGAATGAATGGAATTCTGCATCTGGAGTTAGCGGGGTTGTAGAGGAACAGCTCAAGGACATGCCAGAGACCTGGAAGAGTTAAGGCATTCAAGAATCAGTGGGGATGATCTTATCTGTAACTCACATCGTGAGGGATATGGAACCAGAAGAGGCCACCCTCTATAGCTAGGCAGCTGTAGGAACACCAACCCACTCACAAAACGTTTTAACCAAATATTTCCCGTCTACAAGAAATGAAGGAATGGGTGATAGAGCAGAGACCAAGGGATAGGCAAAGCAATAACCGGCCCAACTAGAGACCCATAACTTGGGAAGCTCCAATCCTGGACATTATTAATGATACTCCGTTATGCAAGGCTGCCCTCTGAGATGTTCTACCTAGTAATTGACTCAGAACGATGGGCAGAGACCCACAGCCAAATGTAGATGGAGCTTTGGGACGCTTCTGTGAGAGTTCTGGGAAGAACTGAGGACCTTGAAGGGGATAAGAACTCCACAGGAAGACCAACAGAATAAATTCTGAGGGTTTCAGAGACTGAACCATCAACCAAAGATCATATTGAGGCTGAACCTAGGCTCCATAAACATATGTAGTAAATCTGCAACTTTGTGTTCATATGGGTCCTGACCAAACAGAGCAGGGTGTGTCAAAAAAGCTGTTGTCTGTCTGTAGACTATGTTTTCCTAGCTGGACTGCCTTGTCTGGCTTCAGTGGGAGAGGATTTGCATAGCCCTGCAGAGAATTGCCTTGCCAGAGCGTGGGTGGGTAGAGGCAATACCCAGGAGTCTCTCAGAGGAGAAACGGAGGCAAAATGGGAAAGAAGGACGGTTTGTGGGAGGAGGAAACTATGGGGAGTGAGATCTGAATGTAAAGTCAATAAATAAATTTTTCAAATGTGTCAATAAAAATTTGGAGCATGAGCTAATACAATGGAGTAGAAAATGTAATTCAGTTTTTGAGTGAGCTCTATGAAAAAATATAAAGTGAATTCTCCTAAGATTATATTTTTGCCTCAGTTTCCCAAGTCACACACATGCACACACACACGCAGACACCCATACTTGATGGGAGCTGTATACATAAAATAAACTAAAAAAATTTCTCCTTTCTTGACTATTCCTAAAATTTCTCTTGGTCCTGATACTTTTGATTTGGAATCATAGGTCAAGTGCACAGCTGACTGACACTAATTTTCTTTTGCTGCATCAGTCACTCAAATCTTACATTTTGTTTCTAGTGAGTCAAAGTGGAAATTAATTTTCTAAATGTTTCTTTCTTTTAAAAACAGTTATATTCAAAGTCCCAATCTACCTTATACAAATCACTACCGACCAGGGATCTATGAAACAATATCAAATCTAAAGCTGATTTCTTTTCATGACAGAATAAATGAAACTTTCTTATACTGGGTTTTATTTTTGTGTCTGTTCTCTAGGATTCTGATTAAACTGAGACTTAGAAACTATTCTCCATTACTGGTCATTCAATATTGAATGAATTAATGTTAAGAGTGAAGGTACACGAGTTATTTCTTTATTTCTAATTTTCTCTTGGTATGAATTATACATTTCTTCAATTTATATTTTGTTAGCTAATAAACTTTATTTCTATGTCACATTTAAAATGACAATTAAGTCTAATCAGATGCTAACAGAAATAAGATGGATTTCATGTAAGAGTGCTGGAGAAGCTAGAAACATAATAAAAATATACTATAAATAGGATTCAAACCACCAGCTGATTGTACTTATTCTTCCAATCAAATTTGATAACTTCAAAAAATCAGAACTAGAATTTTCAATAATGTTTCTCTTGTTGTTCTTTTGGACTGTAAAACTTCTTTTAAATAAATTCTGTGCATTGAAATTTGAATGGGTCTATATTATTTAAGTATGCAACCTCCTCACCACAACTTCTCAACTACGTTTTAATTTTCAGTAGTTTGTGCCAACATTAAGCACTTAAGTAATTATCAGATTTTTAACTATATATGGTTTGTGGGCTTTATTTCTCTAGCTTGTAAAATCTGACTATTTCTAAGTAAAAGACTTTCCTTTGAATTAATTCATTTTTATTTCATTTTTTTTTCTAAACTTGCCTCTGAAAATGTGTTATTTGACAAAGTGTTCTTAATATAAAAACATTAATGTTAATTATAAATACATACACCTTTTGTCTTTGTTACTGTTGTATTTAAGTGCTAAAATAGTATGAACCAAATAATAATAATAATAATAATAATAATAATAATAATAAACTTGTAAAAGTAAGCAATTAACTGGGAGCCTGCTTACAGTTTCAGAGAGTTAGTATATTATCATCATAGAGGGGAGCTAGATGGCAGGGTGGCTGGCATGGGGCTGGAACAGTATCTGAGAACTTTACATCCTGATTTACATCCTGATTCCCAACAGCAGACAGAGAGGAGACTAGACTTGGCATAAACTTTGGACTCTCAAATCCCATACTCTGTGACATGCCTACTCCAACCAAGTAACATCCACAGTGACTAGGCCACATTTCCCTATCCTTCCCAAACAGTTCCAGGAGGTGGAGACCGATCATACAATGTGTGATCATGTGTATACCATTCTCATTCAAACCCACACACACTCATCTGAGTTTCATTCACTCATCTATTAAACAACCACAAACGATGTAACAGAACCAATAAGCTAGGGAGGTGCTCCTGGAAGCTGTTTCAGAAAGGTTTATCTGTGAGTATTGAGTATATGAGTCAGAAAGAAACAAGAAAATCTGTGATACAATACCAATTGGGATGAATACACTATTAAAAATATTTGCTAATGCTACAAAATATGATTTTACAATTCTCATCCTATTTATGCTTAATAAAAGTATTTTCTTTATTGCCAAATATTACAAGAAATGATTTCAAAATTTTCACCCTAATGAAATGAAATGTTTTAAATAAATGAGTTTAACCTGATTCAACCAGTACACTGTGAATACACAAATTAAGAAAAATCATTCTGACCCTATAAAGTTTTTAATACTGTCATATATTAACAAACAAATTTAAAAGACAAGATTCAGTGAATTAATAAAAATGAAGTCCATAATTTTTCTCAATGGATTAGAGTTTGTAATATGATGGATGCTAATTGTCATCATCATAACCAAAACAGCCAAAGTGTAAATACAAAAGTAATAATTTGCAAATATTCTCATGCTGAATATAGACAATGTAGAATAAAATGTAAAACTATTTGTATTTATACAAATAAAAGGGAGAAATATGAGCGAAAGTTAAATGACAATCAATAAAAATTCTGTTTTAATGGCATTTATCATCTAATCTGAAAAATCGAGTTAGATCCTAATTTAAACTAGATTCCACCTTATAATACAATAAACTTGATAAAAATATCATATTAGAAGAAACATTGTAGAAATAGAACTAAGTACACCTTTGGGCCTTTAGCCATATTAAAAACTTGCCTTTTTATAAATAGCATAAAAAGGAAGACTTGTATGATAGGGTAGACTCCAGAACAAAGCATCATATCCAGGGTCACACAATAACTGTCAGACCACAGAGTTAAAATAAGTTAGTGGTAACATGGGAGACTTCACCAACTCACCCATTTCCTTCATTTCTTGATCCAATGAGGAGAAAACAAAAATTGCTTATCCTTTGAGAAGCTCATTTCCTTTTTATAAGGTAACAATTATGTACCAGAAACCACATAAAACACTAGTTTAAGAACCCCAAAACAGATTTATCTGAAAATATGCTTGATGTTTTACCTCCTATTACAATATCAAACATTTAAGATCAAATCTAGTAAGTGCTGGAATATCGATCAATTTTAAAGGATTTTTTCTTTCAAAAGATGATCCATATTTTCCCTATCTAAAATCTATGAGTGATATTTGAATTTAGAAACAAGTTTCTAACATTCACAGTAAAAGGTGAAAACACATCCTATCTCTTGAGTGATTTCTCTAGTATTCATTAAACCTAATAGAGAAGCTATAGATGAATTCATGCTGAGGCAGAACAATTTTATTTTGAAAGCTAAATGCCTCAGGAAAGTAGTAGTTTTGACCTTCATGCAAAGAAGCTTATTAAATACCTGCAGTATTCAGAACTAGAAGTGATCATTTTTCTCTCAGGATTATCCACAATGTCAAATAGCAAATAGTTTTGAAGTTCCTGGGTCACAATAATTGTACCACTTCATGGTAAAATACGGCAGAAGCAGCAGAAGACAATGGCAACAAATGATGCAAACAAACACCCATCTCCTGCTGCAAATGAAAAGCATTGAGTTTTCAAACTGAATTCCAAGCTTTGAGACCCATGCAGCTCATATTTGTTTAACTATTTCACATCATTAGATTGCCCTGTAGGTAAGTCATAATGGGTTTTCTTCTAAATGATTTATTTGGGAAGGGCTAGCTCACTGGGAGATGGGGTCTGCCATATCTTGGCAGATGGTTCATGGTTATGTAAAAAAAAAAAAAAAAAAAACATACTGAAAAATTCACAACTGTCATACTGGTAAGAAAAATGTATCCATGACTTCTGCTTCACATCCTGACTTCAGGTTTCTAACTTGAGTCCCTCAGTATAACCTCATAATTATTTATAAGCTGGAATAAGGCCATTTTTCTCCTAATTGCTTTTGGCTATGGTATTTTATAACAGTAATATAAATCCTATCTAAATCAGAAACTGTTACCAGGAGTGCGATAATACAGCTACGTAGATTATCATGTGCTTTTCTGATTGTGGAAGACCTTTGAACTTTAGGCTTGAAAACTCACTGAGTATTCCTAGCTTTAGGCCATCTTATGGGAACACAAAAACAATACAAATGCTAGATAATTGCACTGGCGCTCTCAAAGTAGATGGTTTATTTATTATAATTGTCAAGCAAATATTATACTATTATTTTAAGAAACTTTTAAAGGATCGAGTACAGATGGTTAAAAAACAGTCTTTAGAACTGAAGTTTGCTTTTATTCTATATTTTTGTATTTATTCACTTTACATACTGACAGCAGCCACCTCTCCCTCCGTTCTTCCCTCAGAGTCCCCTTATCCATTATCCAATTCTCTTCTCAAAGAAGGGGATGCCCCCCCATGGGTAAGAACCTGCCCTGGCAAATCAAGTCACATCAGGACTAAGAATTTAACAAAACAGTCCAGCATGGGGAAGGGGATCCAAAGGTAGGTAACAGAGTCAGAGACCACTCCTTCTCCAATTGTTAGGGGTTTCTCCTGAAGACCCAGCTGTATCTCCACTACAAATATTTAGGAGGGCTCCGTCCAGCATATTGCATGCTCTTTGGTTGGTGGTTCAGTCTGTGAACTCCCATAGCCCCAAGATAGTTTACACTATAGATCTGCTTGTGGTGTCCTTGACCTCTCTGGCTCCCTCAATCCTCTACCCAACTCTTCCACAGTACTCCCCAGGCTCTGCCTAATGTTTGGTTGTGGATCTCCGCATCTGTTTTCATCAGCTGCTGGATGAAGCCTCTCGAATGACATACATATTAGGCTCCTGTCTGCAAGCATACAGGAGCATCATTAATAGTACCAGGCATTGACTCTCTCTCATGGGGTGGGTCTCAAGGTTGGCCAGTCATTGACTAGCCGTTCTGTCAATCTCTGCTTCATTTTTATCCCTATGCATCTCGTAGACAGAACAAATTTTGGACCAAAGGTTTTATGCATTGGTTGATTATAGAAAGTCCCACCTGGCTATAGGATGTGGCCACTTACTTGACATATGCCCAGCTGCTAGGAGTCTCAGCTAGGTTCACCCCCATAGACTCCTGAGATCCTCTTCAGCCACCAGTTTCTCTCATCTCAGAGATGCCCTGGATAGATTTCTATTCTCTCTCCCAGTCCTCTCCTGCCCCACTCCTGACACCTTAACCATCTCTGTTTCCCTCCTTACCCTCTCCACCACCCAGTTACTCCCCTACATCCACCTTGATGTCTACATTTTTTCCCTTTCTGAGTGAGATTCAAGCATCCCTTGTGCCTTCTAAGGTTGTTATCCTGTCGTTTATGAATAATGACCAATTAAAAGTGATTACCTACCATGCATGTCTTTCTGGGCCTGAGTTACCTCACTTACTCTCTTTCAAACACAGATGTTTAAAAGTAAGTCTTTAGAACTAAAATTTGCATCGTATGAATTACATTAATGAATATACAGTTTGTATTTTAAATCTGACAAATATGTTCATCAAGGTAATATCAGGTGGCTAAGCAACCTCACAGAATTTCAATAAATAGAAAATTATATTATTTTCTATGGATTTTACAAAGTAATTTTTAAAACTCTAAAAATAATATTAATATATTAAGGAAATGATGAACAAATAACCAAAAGGCCCTACTCTCTGCATTTTCTCAGCTGAATAATTTATTTTTTTTTGTTTAAAACTTACTTTTATCATTATTTCTTTAAAGTAATAGGATTAAGTACAAAAAGAGGCACTAGGAATATTTGTACGTGACCAGAACACGTCATTTGTTTCCCAAAGGTCCTGATTTGGATCCCCTTCAGCTGTAATGTTGCTGATGTAATTATCCCTAGGGTGTATAGTCCTGGTTAGAACCGATTGAACAGAATTTCCAGCAGGCATTCTATTATTTTATCTTTTCTTTAAAAAAGTGGATATTTTCTTTATTTACATTTCAAATGTTATTCCCTTTCCTG
Organism: Uromys caudimaculatus; assembly: GCA_028551405.1. NCBI lineage: Eukaryota > Metazoa > Chordata > Mammalia > Rodentia > Muridae > Uromys > Uromys caudimaculatus. The sequence goes on from JAPYYD010003039.1 coordinate 12,452, forward strand.
GTCCCCCCCCCAAAAAAAACCCTATCTCATCCCCCTCCCCCTGATTCTATGAGGGTGTTCCCCCATCCACCCACTCCCTCCTCCTTCCCCACCCTCGGATTCCCCTTCAATGGGGCATCTATCAGATTGTCATAGGACCAAGGACCTCTCCTCACATTGATACCTGACAAGGCCATCCTCTGCTACATATGCGATTGGGGCCATGGGTAGTCCATGTGTACTCCTTGGTTGGTGGTTTAGTCCCTGGGAGCTCTGGGAGTCTGATATTGGTTGATATTGTTGTTCTTCCTATAGGGTTGCAAATCTCTTCAGCTCCTTCAGTCTTTTTTCTAACTCCTCTATTGGTCAGTGTCCTCCCATGGTCAGTGAAATCCACTAATGAAAAATCTATTTGTGGAATTGTTCACATTATTTTACAATATAAACTAGGTTGGGTTTTTGAGAACCATGAAAAAATAATGTGATGAAAAAAATACTCTTAAATTTATTTTATCAATTACAGATTGACTGAGGAAAACAAAAACACATTTCAGAGTGTAGACACACTCCTGGCATCCTTTCCCTTTATTTATTAAAAAGAGTTTCTTTTCTCATACAATGTATCCTGGTTATAGTTTCCTTTCCAGCTATTCCCAGTTCCTTTCCAGTTTTCTGCCCTGCAAATTTACTCCATTTCTCTCTATCATTACAAAAAAAAAAAAAACAGGCTTCTAAGAGATTACAACCATAAATTGCAAAATAAAATACAATAAGACGAATCGAAAGCTGTCATAATGAAAGCAACATTGTAAATTAACAAGAGAAAAGAAGAGTTCCAAGAGCAGGCACAAGAGTAAGAGATCCACTCATTCTCACAGTCAGGTGACACATAAAGATGTTAAGCTAATAGCTTTAATATGTATGAAGAGGACCTGGGACAGGTTCATGCAGGCCCTGTGCTTTCTGCTTCAGTCTCTGTGAGTCTTCATGTACCATGCTTTCTTGATTCAGAGGGCCTTGTTTTGTTTTTCTGGTTTCCTCCAACCCCTCTCTATATAACAATTTTCCTGCCTCCTCTTTTGAACATTTCACTGAGCTCTGGCAAGAGAGATTCAATAGAGACCATCAATTTAGACTCTTTATGACCCTAATGTCTGGCTGTGAGTCACTGCATCTATTCCCACCTGCTGCCAGAGGAAACCTCTCTTGATGATGTCAGGATAAGGCACCGATCTATGAATATGGAAAACTATCATAGGGATCACTTTATTGCTGATTCTTGATCACAAGTATTTGGTTTACCCTAGATCTCTGGACTATCTAGTCTCTGGCTCTTCATTACCCTAACAGTGCCAGGTGGGGGTTACTTTTTATGAAGTTGCCTTTCAATCACATCAGACATTTTTTATGAGCTGTAGCACCCCTCTAGTTGAAATGTTAGGGTTATATATCTATACTGACATCAATTGCAAATAATGATATTTTGAATTCTTCTCTTCCAGGATGTACCCCTTGATCTCCACTAATTTTTTTCTTTTTTTCTTTTTTTTTGCTTTTGCTAACACTTCAAGAACTACCTTGAATATATATGGAGATAAAGGAAAACCTTGCCTTGTTCCTGAATTTAGTGGAACTGCTTTGAGTTTCTTTTCACTTTAATTGAGACTGACTATATGCTTGCTGTAAATTATCTTACTTAGGTTTAGATTTGTCCCTTATATTTCTGGAATTTTATTATAAAGGAGGGTTAGATTGTGTCAAAATTGTTTGCTGAATCAAATTAGATTATCCTATGTTTTCTTTCCTTTCATTTTATTTTTAATTTCAGATTACATTTACTGGTTTTTATATATTGAAATATTTCTTTTCTCTTCAACGAAGCTTGATTGATCATGTTGGAAGATATTTTTGATGTGTACTTGGCTTCAGTATGCAAGTATCTTTATTGAGTATTTTCATATATATATATATATATATATATATATACACACACACACACACACATAAGGAGATTTTTTTGTGAGTTTTCTTTATTAAGACTTTATATGATTTCAGTGTCAGAGTAACTATGCTCTCATAAAATGAATTGGGTACTGTTCATTCTGATTCTATCTTGCAAAATAATTTGAGGAGTATTGGTGTTGACTCTTCTTTTAAAGTCAGGTAGAATTCTACCCTAAAACTATCTG
>JAPYYD010003040.1:0-14618 GCA_028551405.1 Uromys caudimaculatus
ATTATAGTATTTTATCCTTTTATTGATTCTTCCTCCCACTCATTTTCTTTTTTTGCATATTAAATGTTTTGTTTTACAATCATGTTTATATTTGTGTGTGGACATGAGTAAGGTGTCCTCAGAGGCCAGAAGCATCAGATCTCCCTGGAGCTGGAGTTAAGAGGTAGGTACACATACTCATACTGGATGTGTTCATATACATAAACAATGCTCTTACTGAGGCAGGGTGCATGTTACTTATTGGCAGAGAGTTTGCTCATTATGAACAAAGTCCTGGGGTTGATTCTTGGCACTGCCTTAGGAAAACCCAGAAAACTAAAACATACATGCTGGACTTAGTGGTACCTACTGCACTGGGGAGGCAGCAGCTGAAAGATTACTATAAGTTAAGTACAAAGCAAGTTCGAGACTATGTAAGGCTGATTTTATATATATATATATATATGATGCATCACAACGTGTGGGGAGTTGGATGCAGCAGGATAGCCATGAATTCTAGACCACCTTGAGCTACATCGTATCAGGTCAACCAGACTAAATAGGAAGAGTCTGTCTTAAGAAAATATTCAATGATTTGTCATTAACATTTTTAGCTTTTTTTCCTTTGTGTGGATGAGGCAAAACAAAGGAATGGGAAGCCAGAGAGTTGATTGGGAGACCTCAAGATGAGTTGGAGTCAGTATATGGAAGGATCCTGGCAACAACCAAAATGGACCATTTTATGGCCCACAGGGGCATATTTGATCCTTAAGATCAGGGTACAAGCTGAGTTGGAATGAGGGTATCTCATGGTTGGTATGAATTTGGGCCACAGGAAAAATGCTGGTAACATTCTTCTCACTCTGGGATGGACTGGTATTGATTTCAGCATGAAGTGACTGCAGGTTTTGGAGTTGAAGTGACTGCTGACATTGGAGTTAAGGTGATTGCCAGTGTTGGACTTGAGGTGACTGCCAGTGTTGGGGTGTCTTCCAATGTCGGAATTGAGTTGACTGCTGACATTGAAGTTGAGGTGACTTCTGATTTTAGAGTTGGGTGACTGTTGATGTTGAAGTTCAGGTGATTGCTGCTGTTGGAGTTGGGTGACTGCTGGTGTTGGATGTGAGTTGACTGTTGATATTGGAGTTGGGGTGGCCTCTGATGTTGAAGTTGAGGTGATTTCTGGTGTTGGACTTGAAGTGACTTCTGGTATTGAAGTTGAAGTAACGGCTGGATGTTGGACTTGAGGTGATTACTGGTGTTGGATTTGAGGTGACTGCTGACATTGAAGTTGAGGTGCCTACTGGTGTCAGAGTTGAAATAACTGCTGAAGTTGGACTTGAGGAGGTGACTTCTGTTGTTGCTCTTGGACTTGAGGTGACTGCTGCTGCACTTGTTTCTTCTGAATGTCATGTTTGACTCTCCTGCACTTTGCTCATTGGTTCTTGAACCAAATCTGTACTACTATGGGATCTATCTTCATTTGTGATTCTAATTCCTTTCTGAGATTGCTGCTTAGATATGGGTTCTTGTCAAAGAAAAGCTTCAGTGTCTCCACTTGTTTCCAAGTGAATATAATTCGACTCCTCTGTAGACACTTCTGGGTTTTACCTTTAGGAAGGATGTGAGAGGTTGACATTGTGATCTTAGCTCCTTCTAGGTACTTAGCTCTGCCTCCCTACTCATTTTCTACATTACAGTTGGAGTGATGTTTATACATACATTGCTGCTATATTAAGATATCTCATTGATGTAATGTTCCTGTACCATCAAAAATTTTTATGTGTTGAAATTCCCAAGGCTCTAATATTTGAAGGTAAAATCTTTGGGAAGTGATCGGTAATGGGGCAAAGCTCCGATGTGTGAGATAATGTATTGATAAGGTAAAAATAAGAGAAGTCTTTTGACCTTTCTGAGTAACTGTCTAGAGAATGTGGATGCATGTAGCACAGAAAATGTCCTAGAGCAGAATACAGTGATGTTGGTTCCCTGATTGTGAATTTCTACAGCTACATGAAAGAAGTTTCTTGTCAAAGAAAAGCTTCAGTGTCTCCACTTGTTCTCAAGTGAATATAATTCACTTTTGTTTATAAACCTTTCAGCCTGTGTCATTTTGTTATAGTGCCCGTAACATTGCGATACCTTTCTGTTACATTCAAAACACAAGTTTCCCAGTGGCTCTAATCTCCTGTCTCACTCCTTCGCATCACGTGTCCTTATCTAAGATCTATCACATGGAATTTTCTTCCCAGCTCTTTTGAATCACTATTCCTTGAAGTATGACTCATTCTCCTTTTTTGTTGTTTTACCTGAGTATACGTTTTCTATTTTATTACCATTTCAGTTTTTTTAATTGTTTTTGTTTGTTTGTTTGTTTTAAAACATGCTGGAGTGGTTTGGATATGCTTAGCTCATGGGAAGTGGCACTCTCAGGAGGTGTGGACTTGTTGGAGGAAGTATGTCACTGTGGGCGTGGGCCTAGAGTTCCTATGCTTAAGCTCTGCCCAGGCCAGAAGACAGTCTTCTCCTGGCTGCCTTTGGATCAAGGTGTAGAACTCTTGACTCCTCCAGCACCATGTGTTGTGATTATAAAAGATGAAGAAAGAAGGAATATGTTTTTGTGGATGTGTGGTAAGGTGTGGGGAAAGGGGGGTGCCTCTGAGGGCCCACACTGAGGCATCCCTTCCCCCTGAGGGTATAGTATAGAATAGAGTTTATTCAAGGGATGGGGAGGGGAGTTGAGGGTGTAGTAGAGACAGAGAAAGGGGGGTTGGAGAGAGAGAGAGAGAGAGAGAGAGAGAGAGAGAGAGAGAGAGAGAGAGAAAGGAATAGAGGAGTAGAGGCCAGCCATGAGCACGTGGAGAGATGGGGGAAGGGAATGGGGAGAGAAGGGGGAAAGGGCAAGAGGACAGAGCAGGAGCAAGAAGGCAAGAGCAAGAGAGAGCAGAGGGGGCAAACAGCCTCTTTTAGTGAGTCAGACACACCTGGCTATTGCCAGGTAACTGTGGGGCAGAGCTTAGACAAAATGCTAACACCATGCCTGCTTGGATGTTGCCATGTGTCCTGCCTTGGTGATAATGGACTGAACCTCTGAACCCATAAGCCAGCCCCAATTAAATGTTGTCCTTTATAAGAATTGCCTTGGTCATGGAGTCTTTTCAGAGCAACAAAACCCTGACCAAGACACGTATATTCACATCTTATTGCAATACCTTATTCTCTGTGACTATGGATGTTGCCCCAAGCAGTTGTAGCTTATGGAGAAAACTTAAAACAGAGATCAGTGCTGCTTCGAGTTCCCAGATGTGTCAAGTTACTCTACACCAATTAGTGGTACAATGGTAGTCACACTGCTTAATCCTTTACTTCATAGCTTTCTCATAATGAAAATAAAAATTCCAACCAGTTATTTTATGAATACTAAATGATTTCATAAATAAAGAGCATAGAACCATCCCTAGCTTGTGGTACCCAGAGTGTGTTGCCCGTGCTCACTTGTTGGAGTTTACAGTAGGTTGTCATTGTGCATCTCTGTGAAAAGCTTGCTTATTGTCTCCTCCCACATGACTCCAGGAATTCTAAGAAAACAATGGATATTTTAATTGTTCTCCATTAGATTTCTAGTCGTGTCTAATAATTATTATTTGTTGGATATAAAATTAACATTAAAATCATGAGAAACTTTGAAATTTTCCAGTTTGGAATATGACATTTATGAGATTAAGTGAATAAAAGCAAAGGAGGTGAGAAGACTGAAAGTTGCTGGGTTTCTGCTGGCCACCCCAAAATAGTTTATCCAGCTGGGTAAAAGTTAACATAAGTTTTATAATTTTATTAGCTTTCAGCTGCCAAACAGAAAGCATTAGCATAACTGTCATCTGAGAGGTGTCACCAAGCAACTAATGGGAACTAATGCAGAGACCTACAAACATTAGATGGAGCTTGGGCAAGCCTGTGGAAGAACGATTGAAGGAGCCAGAGAGGTCAAGAACACCACAAGAAAACATACAGAATCAACTAACCTATGTTCATAGGGGCCCGCAGAAACTGATTCAACAAATAGCATGCATGGGGCAGCCCTAGGCTCTCTGCACATATGTAACAGCTTAGTTAGTTGTGCAGCTTAGTCTTTATTTGGAATTCCTAACAGCAGGAGTAGGGGCTGACTCTGAGTCTGTCACCTACCTTTGGATCATTTCCCCCTAACTGAGCTGCCTTATCTGGCTTCAATAGGAGAAGATGTGCCTACTCCTACTGCAACTTGAAATGCCAAGGCAGGTTGATATCCATGGGAGGCCTCTTGTTTTCTGAGGAGAAGGGGAAGAGGAGAGGGTGGGGGAGGTGAGAGGGAGGGACTTGGAGGAGAGGAAGGGGAAGCTGTGATCAGATTGTAAAGTAAATAAATTAAGAGGAGGAGCAGGAGGAGGAGAAGGAAGAAGAGGAGGAGGAGGAGGAGGAAGAGGAGGATGAGGAAAAGGAGGAGGAGGAGGAGGAGGAGGAGGAGGAGGAGGAGGAGGAGGAGGAGGAGGAGGAGGATCTCATTCTCCCCTTGGGCAAAGAGAAACCTTGTTGATGGTGAAGTTCTTGTATCAGTCAGGGGCAGAGCAGATGCCAGTCCTTTGTTCGTCTCAGCTTAATGCCTGGCTTGGTGGTAAAAGCTGTTTTATGCCTATACCACATAAAAACCAAATCCAAATCCAGGGAGCGCAGTGCAGTGCAGGAGGAAACAGACAGACCTCCATTTATCCATGCCACAAGGTGCAGGCAGAGAAAGATGCCCACTGATCTACCTTTTGTCCCAGGGCACCGGCCAAGCATAAACACATAGAGCCCTGCCTACCACCACACAGGGAATCATGGCAGGAGGAAGACAGACAGAGACCTATGGATTCCATGCCACGCACAGACCTGCCCTCTGGCTCACTGCACAGGTTGGCCATAGTCACCTGCTTGGTGAAGAATGTCATCCAGGGACCCACCAGCTGTGTGGCCAGCTTGCATCAGGAGCTACCAAAGTGTGCAAGAATGGGGTGGACAGATGAGAGAGAAAGAGAAATAGAGCAGCTTGGGCATTGTGAAGAGAGATGGAACTGGAGACTCGAGGATGGAGAGGAGTAATCTGTTGAGATTATTCCTGCCACCTAGGGCCATGGTGAAGCCCTAGACCAAGCTGCCATCGAGGGATATGTTTGGGTCCATGCCTATGCAGTGGCAGGGATCAGTGTTGATGTCCGTGGCTCATATTACGACTAGAGAACATGGGAATGTCCTTGGTCTGGGAAGCCTCTGGGGACCACATGTATGTCCAGGGACTTTGCAGAACTAGCCCCACCCCCTATTAGCTGTGATGCTCAGGAGAGCTGGTGGCAACACTTGCCCTGAGCCTTTCCCAGACAGCACAGCAGCTGGCCCTGGTAGCAGGGGTGTGAGTGTGAGAGAGCTGGACCAGCCCCTCACAAGCTGTAGCAGTTGGGAGAGTGGGCCCCACAACTCTGACTGGGCAGCACAGTGGAGCTGGCCTGGGAGTCATGAGTGCTGGTCAGCTGACACCAAGGGCATGAGAGCAGGGGAGCTTACCCTGCTTTCTGCAGATGGTAGCTTGGGTTTCCCACTTGGAGCAGTGCTAGCAATCTCATTCTGCTGGTGCACATAAGGAGTTGACCAACTCAGACACCATTCAAGCCCATATCTAGGTCTCTGAATTGACCCACCTCAAAATCTATATCGTCTGTGAATGTTTAAAACACATGAAAGAGCCAGTCCTGTTGATCCAAAGCTGCAGGGTCTCCAGTTCACAGGGCTACAACAGGTTAACCAGGAGGAGACTTGGTGAGGATCCAATATTGATGATGTCACAGAAGCCAGAGACCTTGAAGCAAACTCATTGCAATGAACACCGGCAAGTGAAGTGAAGATGTGTGGACAGAGGGACATACTGTAGGATATACTGTGACCATGCTATAGCTTCCATGATGAGATGTTTTTTTATGCCTGGTGTGCATGCGTGTGTGTGTGTGTGTGTGTGTGTGTGTGTGTGTGTGTGTGTGTGTGTGTGTTTGGGGGAGTGATTCCAGGGCAAAAAGTGTATGTGAGGGGACAGGGAGCTGAGCATGAGTGGGACTGGGGTACATGATGTGAAACTCACAAAGAATCAATAAAAAATTTTAAAAAGTTCTCATTTATTGTATACTCTGTTTTCTGTTGCTAATAGCAAAATACCACACACTAGGTGTCAGAGACCAAATGGCCTGGTTTTAACCTAAGGCCTTGTTTTAATCAGCTAGCCAGAGGGTCCCAGGCTTCAGCAGACATTCCTTTGATTCCTCCCCTCTGCAGATGTCTCCTGCAGGCGATAGACAGTTTGTTTATAGTAGCCTGTGGCTCCAAAGAAACCTTGAGATGTCCTGCTATCTTGAGTTACAGCAAGGCTTGTTATGCTGATTTACAGCAGTGTAATACTTGGCTGCAATTAAGTGACCTTGAGAACTTCTCTCCCTCTGTCTCTTCCCACCTTAAACTGGTAACACTGGGGCACTCCCTGCCCCTGCCCCTTTTCTACCTAAGTGCTTATATACAGACTTAGAAATAAAGATTAGTTGGAGCTTGATTGGGCAATCGGCTTGCTCCCAAGGTATTTCTCGTCTTCTGTCATCTTTCCACTACAGGCAGTTTCCCTCCTCGGGACAGTTAACCCTTCACAGTTGTCGCCCAGATGCGGGTCTGAGGAACAGGATCATGCACACTGCTGGATGTGACATCACAGAGAAGCCTGGTCCAGGTGATCCTATTGAGAATCATATAGAGAGGAGACGTTCTCGGAGTGACCCGACTGAAGAAGCAGACTCCTGGAGAGAGGTGAGTGATGCATGAAAGAGACAGATGTATTTCCAGAGGAAAGGAAAAAATAGGAAATTTTATTCACGGAAACTTTTCCTTCAGGACAAGGAATACCTGGGTGATAAGGACTAATCTGTGAGAAAGGCGTGAATTAGTACCACAGATCGATGAGTTTGTATGAAAACGACTGGAAGTAATATAAACTCATGGTAAAAGATGTTTTATTATTAGATAATAGAGTCTTTGTGAAATGAAGTAACAAAGATGAAGTAAAAAGAGGTGCTCCACTGTGAAAAGGTGGAAGTGATATGAGTTAAGAGAAAACAGAGATATTTTATTGTGTGACAATAGTGTAGAATAAGATAAAGGTAAAAGAGAAAAAAATGTGTTGAAGTTGTGTAATATAATGTAGAGTCATGGGACAAACTTTAAGTTACCATGAAGCCTTTTTACAGAGAATTCCAGAGTCCCTCAAGACTCGAGGTACTAAGGTAAAAAAAAAAAGAGTGAGAAGAGTCTCTCAAGACTAGGGGGATTAAGGTAAAAATTGTGTAAAGTACAATAAAGTTAAAAAAGGAGATTTTGCATAGGAGATAGACTAGAATAAAAGATGTGTTTTGAAAGCAATAAATAAACCTTATTGAAGGCCAAGGTAATGGTAAAATGTGTCATATATATATATATATATATATATATATATATATATATATATGTGTGTGTGTGTGTGTGTGTGTGTGTGTGTGTGTGTGTGTGTGTGTGTGTGTGTGTTTACTAGTAATGGTAAAATGTGTTCTGTGCATGTGTTTACAAATAATGGTAAAATGTGTTTTATGAAGGTGTTTAGAGTTATGCTAAAATCTAGGGAAGCAAAGATAATTCTTATAGGTGCTTTTAGTCTTTGGACCCTGACTAGAGATGGTTTATACCCTAAATATGAGAGAATGGATTCAAGAAAAACAAACCTCCCCGACTATCCAGGGAAGAAAAATGAAGGTAAGCTGTTTCAAAACTCTCCCAGGGACAGAAGGAGTTTGGGAGACGTCCTGGCCCTTCTAGTTCTGGGTCTTTTAGGTAGGAAGTCTGAGTCCCTTTGGGACATCTAATTCTCTTTCCTGTCGGTCTATTGTATGTTCTTGGTGCACCAATCTGTTTGTGTCTGTCAGTTTTGTGTGCTTTTGTTTCGTTGCTTGAATGTTGCTTTCTGTTTTGTGTCCAAAAGAAAGAAAAAGCAAAAAAACGGTTAGAACTTTTTGCTGGTTGTTTAGCCCTTGATTTAGTTTTAATTAGGTTTCAAAAGAAAAGAAAAAAGCAGTTTCAGTTTGCACAGTAGAAACTGATAAGTTACCCTGCGCTGTAGCGGGGAGTCAAGGACAGCTAGAGAAGCCCCGCCAGAGGCTTAATTATGTACACAAGGTGCCTTTAAAGGGGCCGCAGCTTTTCAGGTTCTATGGTAAGGGAGCTGACGGCTGTTTCTCCTAGAAAAATTTCTCTGATTGTTGGATTCACAAGTAACAAGGTGTTCCTCTCTTAAAATTACCGCTCGAAAAGGTTAAATTTTGTCTGGTCTAGATAAGTAAATGTGTGGTTACTCCCTTTTTGCTTCTGATTGGTTTTAAAAGTATAAAAATATTCTACATGCCTTGGTTATAGAGTATTGGCTTATAAATTATTGGGTATGATTAAAAATATGCAACTTTGGTGACAAAAAGTAGGATTTAAAACGGGTAGCTTAGGGTTTGAGTCATTCTAGACAACAAAAAACTCGACATGAGCCAACTCAGGGAAACAAGTCTTTAAATACGTTTAAATCGGGTAATATTTTATGTAATTCTTATCCTAGAAATCAGACTAAGATTTAGAACAATATCTCTTTAAGGTATTGAAAGTTATACTGTCAAGCATTCAGATATAAAAACTGACCACCAAACTCTATAACATGAAAATAATACTCTTGGTATTGATTTTATTGTTTAAAACTGAGTTTTGTTTTCCAAAGTTATGATTGTGCTCTAATGTTACAAGAGAAATTAAAAAAAAATATATAGTTAAACCACCAGTGTTCCATTGACTGCAGCTTACAGCTCCGTCACAGCCTCAAAAGAAAAGCACCACGTAAAATTTTTTTTGAGCTACTCCAGCAAAAGTTCCCTTTGCTATTCAATTGGCTTGCAAAAATGCTAATGCAGCATGCCGCTATTAGGCCGTACAGAACAGAGACAAACTTTGCTAGATATATTCATCTTTGTACAGAAATCCGACCTTCATATGATCAGGGTCTGCCTATGGCTTGCTGGATTACAAGAGACTACTGTGCAACCTATGCTTCTACAGAAATGAGGGAATAAAAAAGGTTTTAATATGGAGGTTTGGGTCATTTTAAAAAATGACTGCTCTAAGAACAGAGGCAAGAAGGGACAATCAAGCCTGGCCCAACATCAGATGGCCTCAGGAAATAGGCCCAATTAACAAACATTGCTTTGGTTGTGCTGGAATATTCAGTACCTGTGTGGTCAGTTTGCTGATTTCCAAGAGAGACATCTTGTTCTGGATGTTATTGGTTGCGCTTTTATGCTTTCATTAGGCATCCGGGATTGAGATGATTATTGGTCTGGGTGATGATGATAGGCACTTTTGTCAATGTTGGATGAGTGTTTTGTCTCTTGGTTTCTGCTTCTTCCCTGGACTTTAAGAGAATGTAGCAGCTATGAGCTGCTGGGCAGAAACTTTTCTGTGGACATATTTCCCTGGCCTGCTCAGCTGGTGTGTCCCCAGGGTATTCCTACTAGTGTTGGAGGCTGGGATAAAGGCATGAGCTGGGAGAAGGAAGATTGGAAATGAAGATCTTTGTGAACCATTAGGGATAAGGTCATCAAGGAAAGGGAGACAACAGCAAGTTTTCAGTGGGGGTGGAGGGATTACATCAGGAGGCACAGAATGAGAAGTGTGGACAGAGAGGCCCTTGGGTTATCAGGGGTACCTGCTTGGGTTGGAAACTAGGACAAAGGATCAAATGGGGGATTAGAAGGGCGTGACTTCTATGCGAGATGGGAAATGGGAGTAGGGAAGACTCCCACATGTGTCCTGCTGCAGAGTTAGGGATAAAACTGTGGGGTTGCAACTGAGGTAACAGCAAGAAAAGCAAAGATCAGCAGGCAGCCTACCTGGTTTTCTCAGGAAATGTAAATTTTCTAATTGAGAAAATTACTCACTACATACAATGACTAAAACTACAAGCACTGACAACACCAAATGATGAAACTATGTGGGACCTTAAACTCATTTGTGTTGCTGGTGGGCATTAAAGTGGTCTTTGGAGATGCCGTTTGGTAGTTTCTTAGTTAACCATACAAACTTATAGATTAAGCATTGCTGAGTTTTATTGGCTTGTGGTGGATTGAATAAGAATGGGTTCTTACGTTCATGTGTTTGAACGGTTGGTCCCCACTTGGTGAGAAGGATTAGGAGTTGTAGTCTTCTTGGAGGAGGAGTGTCTTGGGCAGGGAGATTTGAGGGTTTTAGATGCCCACACTATCTCAGTTTCTCTCTCTCTCTGCTTCCATCTCTCTGTCTTGTCTCAACATTTAGCTCTCAGCTATTAATCTAATGTGATGTTTGCCTGCCTGCTGCCATGATCCCACCCATGATGGTCATGTGCTCTAATACTCTCTGGAACAGTTAGACCCAAATTAAATGCATTCTTTTATAAGTTACCTTGGTCAGGGTGTCAATTCATAGCAATAGAAAATAACTAAGACATGGATCTATTGCAGAAATGACAAATACTTTCTAGACAGTGTTAAAGAAAATAGAGTACTGGAGAAAGGTTTTTATTTGCTTATGGATAGAACAGGTGATAATAAAGTGGATTTTCAAGACAGAGAACTGGTTGGATTAAGTAAAACATAATCTAATCACTCAGAAACCATTTTAAAGCCTTGACAAAGACACTGTTTTGTCAATATTTTCTAGAGTAAGCTATAAAGTTATTATGCTGATATCTAAACTAATTAAAATTGGGGTTAAAGATGTATATGTCCCCAGTGAAATGTAGGCAGGAAATTACATTGGTTTCATAGTCAATTTTTTATGTTTCTTTATATTGCCTTCTTTAAATGTCACTTCATTTCTTGTGAGAAATCCATCTTAGTGTTAAGAGTTGAATATGGTTTGTTCTCCCCAATTCTACTATTTAATTTGTCTGTTTGCTTGCTTGGTACAAAGTTTCTCTCTGTAGCCCAGGCTTTTCCAAAACACTATGTAGCAGAGGCTGACTTTGAACTCATGATCTTCCAAAATTCACCTACCAAATTATGAAAATTAGTCACGTGCTACTACACCTGGTCACATATTGAAATTTAATCTATATTATGTGATAGTAGGAGATGAGGCCATGTAGTAAAGTCTCTAAGAGATGCTTACAAATCTTGTATATGTTATAGATGCTTACAGATTATCATATATTATATAACAATAATATAATAACCATTCCTGTGGTTAACAAATTAATTTGTTCATAGGTTATCTTCTGAATTGTCAAAATTCAGTTCTCAGGCCCTGTCATGTGATGTCCTTCACTACCCTGAACTCTGCCATAAAGAAGGTCATCTCCAGATGTGATCCTTTAATCTTAGACTCAACTCACAATCAAATATTTTCTTACCTAGTTGAGAAGGGTTAACTGTCCCGTCCTTCCTGGGGGTGGGGGGGCCCTCCTGGGAAGCTATCAACCACAGTGTGCACCTGAGGAGGGAAACTGCCAGTGGTGGAAAGATGACAAGATATGAGAAATACCTTGGGAGCAAGTTGATTGCCCAATCAAGCTCCAACTAATCTTTATTTCTAAGTCCATATATATGACTTAGGGAGGGAAGGGGCTGGGGCAGGGAATGCCCCAGGGTTGCCACTTTAAGGTGGGAAGAGACATAGTACAAGAAGTTCTCAGGGTTGCTTAATTGCAGCCAAGCATTACACTGCTGTAAATCAGCATAACAAGCCTTGTTGTAGCTCAAGATAGCAGGACATCTCAAGGTTTCTTTGGAGCCACAGGCTACTATAAACAAACTGTCTGTGACCTTCAAGAGACAGCTGCAATGGGGGGGAAACTAAAGGAACGTCTGCTGAAGCCTGAGACCCACTGGCTAGCTGATTAAAACAAGGCCTTAGGTGCAAACAAAGCCATTTGGTCTCCCACATCTGCTCCCATTTTATTTACTTTAAAGCTGAATAGCCAGGAACCTGTTTGGAAACAGGGTGGCCCTAATCAGGGTGTTGGGGGGAGTAGAGACCCAATCCTCATAATTCTTATGATACCTTTTGTATGAGGAGAGGACAAAAGCTCACCCAATGGGTGAAGTTTTATCAGTATCAACCTCTATGCCATCAGGTGTGCTCCTCAGGGGACCAAGAAGCAGCGCTTGGAGTCTTTCCCCTTGCAGTGCCTTGCCATGGAACCCGCTGATACCCATGTGGCTAGCAAGCCAAAGTGCATAAATCAGAGTTTTATGCATCTCTTAAAGGAGAATCATCAGTTCAGGCACCGTGATCCCACGATCAATCAGATCGAGGCAGTGATAATGAATCTGCAAAGGTCGGGATGTCACGGAGTCAATCTGCTGTTTGATGAATCCTATGATTTTGTTAAAAATGAAAGGTCCCAGGCTAACTAGAAGTAAAAGGCTAATTATCAGTCCAGAAAGATGTATGAGAAGAGAAAACATAGATGACTGCCACAAGAATCAGCATCAGATGAAAATTTCTGTTTCTTAAAGGGAAAGCTAATTTCATGAAGTTTTTTATCTCAGTAATAGTAACCCACTATCCTCTTGCCTCTGTTTTAGAATCAACCACAGTGTGCACCTGAGGAGGGAAACTGCCAGTGGTGGAAAGATGACAGGATAAGAGAAATACCTTGGGAGCAAGTCGATTGCCTGATCAAGCGCTGTAAATGTGTCTTCAAAAGGCCATTCCTTCTTTCTATCAGACCAGCTGCTTCAGAATGATGGGGAACATGGTTAGACCAGTGAATTCCACGATCATGGGCCCACTGTCCCGCTTCTCTGACTGTGAAATGAGTTCCTTGGTCAGAAGCAATATTGTGTGGAATATCATTATGGTGGATAAGGCATTCTGTAAGTCCACGGATGGTGGTTTTGGCAGAAGCATTACGTGCAGGAAAGGCAAATCCATAACCAGAATAAGTGTCTACCCCAGTAAGAACAGAACGTTGTCCTTTCCACGGAGGAAGTGATCCGATGTAGTCAACCTGCAACCAGGTAGCTGGCTGGTCACTTCGAGGAGTGGTGCCATATCTGGGGCTCAGTGTTGGTTTCTGCTGTTGGCAAATCTGGCATTCAGCAGCAGCTGTAGCCAGGTCAGCCTTGGTGAGTGGAAGCCCATGTTGTTGAGCCCAAACATAACCTCCATCTCGGCCACCATGGCCACTTTGTTTGTGTGCCCACTGAGCAATGACAGGGATGGCTGAGAAAAGAGGCTGATTGTCCACAGAACGGGTCATCTTATCCACTTGATTATTGAACTCCTCCTCGGCTGAAGTCACCTTTTGGTGAGCATTTATATGAGACACAAATATCTTCACATCCTTTGCCCATTTGGAGAGATCTATCCACATACTTCTTCACCAGATGTCTTTCTCACCAGTTTTCCAATTGTGATCTTTCCAAGTCCCTGACCATCCAGCCAATCCATTGGCTACAGCCCATGAATCAGTGAACAATCGTACATCTGGCCATTTCTTCTTCCAAACAAACTGTAATACCATGTGTCCTGCCCGAAGTTCTGCCCACTATGAAGATTTTCCTTCACCTGTATCTTTCAAGGTTGTCCCAGAAAGGGGTTGTAATGCTGCAGCTGTCCACTTCTGGGTGGTGCCTGCATAATGTGCAGAGCCATCAGTAAACCAGGTCCTAGTCTTCTCTTCTTCAGTCAGCCGATCATAGGGAACACCCCAGGAGGCTATAGGCACATACTTGGCAGCAGATGGCATTGCTACAGGAGTAGAAACCATAGGCATATGAGCAACTTCTTCATTAACTTGCTTGTGCCTTCAGGACCTGCTCAGGCTTGATCATGCATGTACCACTTCCACTTGATAATAGACTGCTGCTGTGCGCGTCCTACTTTATGACTTGGAGGGTCTGATAACACCCAGGAAGCATGGTAACTTGGTGTCCTATTGTCAAACGTTCAGTTTCCACTAAGTCCCAATAGCAGGCCAAGAGCTGTTTTTCAAAGGGAGAATAGTTGTCTGCAGATGATGGTAGAACTTTGCTCCAAAACCCCAAAGGTCTCTTCTGTGATTCACCTACAGGAGCCTGCCAGAGGCTCCAAACAGCATCTCTATCTACCACTAACACCCCAAGTACCATTGGGTCTGCTGGATCATATGGTCCAAGTGGTAGAGCAGCATGCACAGCAGCCTGGACCTGTTGAAGAGCCTTCTCCTGTTCCAGACTCCACACAAAGCTAGCAGCTTTCTGAGTCACTTGGTAAATGGGCCTGAGTAACACACCCAAGTGAGGAATATGCTGTCTCCAGAATCCAAATAGACCCACTAAATGCTGTGCTTCTTTCTTGGTGGTAGGAGGGGCCAGGTGCAATAATTTATCTTTCACCTTAGAAGGAATATCTCTACAAGTCCCAGACCACTGGACTCCTAAGAATTTCACTGAGGTAGATGGTCCTTGAATTTTGGTTGGATTTATTTCCCATCCTCTGATATGCATATACGTTACCAATGAGTCCAAAGTGGTTGCTACTTCCTGCTCACTTGGTCCAATCAGCAT
>JAPYYD010003041.1:0-14618 GCA_028551405.1 Uromys caudimaculatus
AGAGGGGAAAAAAATCCCCCATACCTTCAGCTTTTCTTTTCCTCTCACTCTGCCTCTCCATCCTGGGGAGAGCCTCTCTTCTTCCTCCCAGCCTCTCCCACCTGAGCCTGGTCCTACAGTAGAGCCTACTCATGGTGTTAGGATGCCAGCACTCAGGGACCCGCTATGTGGGAATGCTGCTCTGCAGTATCTACTGCAGGTAGTACAGCCTGCGTATATCATGGCTGCCCTAATGCATCCTGAACAAAGTTAGCACTGTAGCACATTGTGTTGCCTTTGTCTTTTCTGATTTGCCATGGAGTAGTCAGTTTTCTGGGGGACTCATGGCCTCAACTTTTGATCCCATGACCTAAACATTAGTCTTTATTGTCTGAAGAAAAGACATTCATTTGAAAATAAGAAAAATACAACTCTGCCTTCAAGTGAAGTCTCTCTTTCCCCAAATTCCACAAAAACTTACATCTTCAGCATAGTCTTCTTTGAAGGAAAGAGAATCTTTTCAATTTTCAAGTTATCCAACAGAAGGCTCACTTGGCAGCGACTTGCCAGCCTTTACTTTTTTCTGTGAATGGTGTGCGGTGTGCATGTGTGTCCATGGGCAAATGCATCCTTGTGCTTGCAGAGGCCTGAGATTGAAGTCAAACCTCTTCCTATATTGCCCACCCCCGCATAATTTACTGTGACGGGGTCTGTCTCTGAACCCAAGCTCAGTAACTAAGCTAGTCTAGACAGTCCTGAGAATCCCCAGTCTCTGCCATCTGATTATGATTGCAGGCGAGCTGCCACACCTACTAGGTTTTTTGTGCAGGTTCTGAGGATCCCAACTCAGGTTCTCAGACTCATCTGGCAATTGATTTATCCACTGAGCCCTGTCCTTGGCCCTAGCCTGCATTTTGACTTTGCATAGTTTCCTCTGATCAGGTCCTACTTATTATATTAACTGAAATTACTCTCATTTTATTATTTTTGTCTCATTTAAGTACAGATTTCCAAAGGTATCAGTCCTGGACGTCTCCAAACACTAACTTGACTCTTTTGGCAATGTTTTCAGTTAGCCACAACCCAGCATGAGGGAAGAGGAAAACTTAACCTTACCACTGTCTGCATCACCTTTCCACAGACTTACAAAGTTAGAGGGCCAACTGTGTGGACTTTTAAAGTTTCTCCTATTGTCCACAAGTGTCCACATGACTATTAGGTGAACTAAACACAGGTTAGTTGTTGAAAAACTCTGTTTCTTGGGAGAATTTCTCCCTTGCCTCAATTAACTTGTGCTCTTAGCCAAGTGTACATTTGATGCAACTGGATGCTTTTCATCCATGTTGCTTGTTACATCAATTACAGTGTCCCTAAAGTCACTTAGAGCCCCACTATATGACCCTACACGTAAGTGTCCTGAAATGATCTGAATGGTAGGACTCCAGTATTAATACTGCAGATATAGAAGTATACACTTATGTCCTCCTATATACATAGAATTATAATAATCAATGCTGTCTATTCATCTGATGCTTACATACAGATTATAAATAGTCTGCTTTCTTTGTTTTTTTTTTTTTCAATTAAGTGATCGTGCTGCTTTTAGCAGTAGGAAAGGGTCATAAGCTGCTGGGTACTTATTCCATTTTCTTTTCTGGAAAACTCTGACACTTGATAGCCATTATAAAACAGGCAAGGACACCCCCCAACACACCTCCACTCAATTTTAATAATAGCTATAAGAAAATGGTCTATGTCCTGAAGCCGAGTGCTCTACCTAAGGCCTTTTCAGATTTACTGACCTGCACTCTGGATTCTGCCAGGTACAAGTGTTTTGCAAGGTTTCTCCTGTGGAAAGAAGATGGAAAAGTGAAGCTGTTAGAGGGAGACAGCATCTCAGCTCGGCAAGATGAAGAGAATTCTGGAGATAGGTCACATACCGGTGCATAAATATGTAAATGTGCTGAGCTCTTAAATGTTAAAGTGGCTTTTCATTTATCTCTAGCTCACCACAATAAATACATACATTAACTAATTAATTAAACAAGGGAGATATGGCATACTAGTAGAGGGGTTGCCTAGAAACCACCAGGTCTTGAGTTCAATTCCCATTACAAAAGACAGGGGCAGAGAGAAGCATGAAGAAGAAGAGCGGGGAGAGAAGGAAGGGGAGAAGGAAAAACATAAACAAAAAGAAAACTGAAGGAAGGAATTGAGAGGCACCAACCAATTTCTAGACATCAACACTGAATGAATATACTGCCTTTGACCGCACCAAAAAAATCCTCCTTCCCATGCTCAGCAACACAAAGGTCCCCATGCCTTGGGGCTCAAGGCACATGAGGGGCAATGTCAGGCAGAAGGCACCTCCAAAGCAGATCCTAAAGGGTGGAAGTTGGGATTGCTCCTAAAACAAGCCACATACCTTGTGATCACATCAGGGTACTTAGTTTTTTCAAAAAAGTCTTCCAGTTCACTCAGCTGCCTGGGCGTGAGACCCAACTGGATCCGTGGCCTTGTGCGACGGAACTGTGGAGCCCTGGCAGCAGCCAAGTTCTTCTGCTCCTCCAGCTGTGGATCTCCAGACCCTTGGTGGCTCCCATGGCACTCATCTTTGATGGCATTACCAACATTCTTCACGTCTCCAACGTAGATCACATCATCCTCGTCTGGGGTGCCCTGGGACTTTAATTTGTCTGAGCCATTTAGAGAACCTTCTTCAAAGCTGCTTCCCTCTGCTGCTGCATCAGCCTCTTGTTCATCATCAAGGATCACCTCAATTTCATTCTCCTCCAGTTTGCAGCAATTGGAGTCCACATGATGGGATTGAAGAGCCATGGTGGAATCTGTAAGGGAGTGGCATTACCTCCACAAATGTTTTGTGAATTGAAATAAAATTGCAGCCTATGGGCTTTTAGCAAGTCACATATCTGTCCTCTTTCTGTCCCATGACCCCTATAGGAGATATGTGCTCAATAGAAGTGGCTCTAGGGAGCATGTGCAGAATGTGTCCAACTTGGAACTCCACCAAGCCCATCAAAACCTTCAGAGGCTACGCCTAACCCTGCAGAGACTTGATGCGCCAGATTGGGGGGATACCCAGGGGCCCCACCCTCTCAAGAGGAAAAGAGGAGAGAATGTGAGGGAGGGACTCTGTGAGGAGAGGAGTGGGGTGAGGGGGCAGCATTTGGGATGTAATTAATTGATTAATTAATTAACACCTTCAGAGGAAGGGACCGAAGAACAGAGCAAGCTGTTGTGGGTGTACAAGTAGGGATAAAGACAAGAATTCACACTGAACACATGGCCTCCTACTGATCTTCTAGTCTCTGTATCTCACTGTGTGCACATCGCAAGAATTGGGAATTATGTAGATATGGTTAGCTCAGTTTGCTTGTTTTCTAAATTTCTGTGTGGATATTAAAAACCTAGCCAACCACTGTCCTCCACCAGCAGAAGTGGCATGTTGGAGCCAGGTTTGTGTAGCATTCTGGTGGACAAGACACTGCAATAAAACCTTGATGTCAACATTAAAAGAGATAAGTGTGTGTGTGTGTGTGTGTGTGTGTGTGTGTGTGTGTGTGTGCGCGCGCACGCGCACACATGCTTATGGGTGACTACAGGGAGCACTGGATCCCCTGAAGCTTGACTTATATACAAGTGGTTGTGTAGCACCTGAAGTGCATGCTGGGAACTAATCTTTGGTCCTCTGAAGGAACAACAAATGCTCTTAACCATTTAGCCATCTCTCCAGTCCCACCTCCACGTGCAAACTTTTTCTTCCTTTCAATTGTAGAATCCTAGAGCTTTGTGATATTAAGGCAGCTAAAAAGTTGTAGTGTGAATGCCTTATCTTACAAATGTGAAAACCAATGTCCATAAATACACAAGCCTTGGCAGATAAACATTGAGCTAGTAGCTGAGTAGATTATGATTCCTTTTAATCACTGAATTTATTTGATAAGTGTGTGTGGACCTGTACCATAGTGTGTGCATGACACAGCATATGTTTGGATGTCAGAACACAACTTAAGAAAATCAGTTCTTGTGCTGGGCAGTGGTGGCGCTCGCCTTTAATCCCAGCACTTGGGAGGCAGAGGCAGGCGGATTTCTGAGTTTGAGGCCTGCCTGGCCTACAGAGTGAGTTCCAGGACAGCCAGGGCTATACAGAGAAACCCTGTCTTGAAAAAAAAAGAGAGAGAGAGAGAGAATCAGTTCTCTCTGTCATGTGTGCCCCAGGGCTCAAGCTTGGGTCATTAGGCTTATCAACAAATGCCTTCACCTACTGAAACATTACAGAAGACCTCCTCAGGTTGTTTTTTTATGTACAAAGGTTATATAGTCCAGGCAGAGTCTCGTAAAGGTATGCCTGCTCAAAATCTTCAAAAAGCATTTAGCATACCTCTGAATATTCAACTTACTGGACATTGAGCCCTGTGTACATTATAGGGACTCAAAAGTCATTGCCACATTCCCCTCCACCCTAGACTCTTGACCTAAGTATATCCCATCAAACTCCTTCTAAGCAGTGACTTACTGCCAGGAACTCCTTGGATTCTAACCTTCGAGAAGGAAGAGAGGAAGAAAAGAAGTAAAACCCAGCATAAAAGGAATAGAAGGAGCCGGTGGTGAGACAAGGAGAAGATGATCAGTAGTGTGAGGTAGCAAGGGCGCGCCCGGTGCCAAAGCCTGTATCTTAGGACCCTCAATGACTGTGTCTGATTCTCAGTTACATTAGCCTCCTGTTTACTGCTTTAGCTATTTCTTTTGCCTCCTAATAACATTTGCACTCAGGTGCTACTGTGAAACAGACCTTTTTAGGGAAACAACACACATTTAGCCCACTGCAGACCAAAGTAACAATTATACCAGTCTCCACCTTGGTGAACAAATGGGTTTTACCAGAGTTACTTACAGGAATATGGGCGAGGGGTTGCTTACAGAAGCAGAGATGACTCAAAGACAGCTTCGTCACCAAAGCCTATCTCAGCATAAGTGATGGCTCAGAAAATCTGGAAACGCAAAGCACACTCTACGGCCTGCAGGCAGCTCAACAGGTTGCAGAGTCTTCCCAGGTGGCTCGGCTAGTCTGAACCTCTTCCAGGCAGTCCAGCTGCTCCTTGCTCCTTTTAAGCAGTTCTGCTGGTCTCTTCCAGGCTGTTCCACTGGTCTGAGAGTGACGCCCAGCAGTCTTTACTATTTATGTCATCTTGGGGAGGGTGGGGCCTAGTGAATCTGTTCAGAGCTTTTTTTTTTTTTTTTTTTTTTTTGGTTTTTTGAGACAGAGTTTCTCTGTGTAGCCCTGGCTGTCCTGGAACTCACTCTGTAGACCAGGCTGGCCTCGAACTCAGAAATCCGCCTGCCTCTGCCTCCCAAGTGCTGGGATTAAAGGCGTGCGCCACCACTGCCCAGCAGGATACAAGGTTTCAACCCAGGATGAAACTGCTATACAACATCCCTATCATGCTCCTTATTACACCTCCCCACAAAGGCACATAATACTCGGAAATTAAGACAGCATTATAACTTTCAGATACCTGGTAATATGGTATAGTAGGCCACAAAAGACACCCCGTCATTGTTGTTAAACACGTTTCTGACACATTCTGGATATAACACAGCTTGTTATTCCTGGGCAATAGATCAGGCCATATGTAAAAAAACAAGACAGTTAAGAAGCAGAAGAACGGTGCCAGGGTTGGGGTGCACTCACCCAGGCTCACAGCAGCAGCCAGGACCCCAGAACACCCGAAAGGACATGCAACTGAAAGCACCAGGTTACAGCACACAGCTCAGAACACATGTGCCATTTGATACTCAAGGGCCCATGCACAGGGTAATTTGTTGGACACAGTAAACACTGGCCAAGTTTGAGGAACTTGCTGACAGAATTGTGGTGGTTCTGTCTCTGACCGCAATGCCACTGAGTCCATCTGAGTTGACTCATAGAGATCAGCCTTCTATAAGATACTAAACAAGTGGTTCCCTACCTTCCTAATATACTATGACCCTTTAATACAGCTCCTCATGTTGTGGTGACCCCCAACCACAGAATTATCTTCATTGCTACTCCATAACTGTAATTTTGCTACTATTATAAATCATTATATAAATACCTGGTCTGCAGGATATTTGATATGTGGCCCCCAAAGGGGTTGCGACCCACAAGTTGAGAAGCACTGTTCTAACCAAAGAGGCTTGCATCCAAGCTGCATGTACCTGGTTTACTTCAAGATAACATCAAGGAAGTTGGATGCATTCCTGGCACTGACGACACTGAAGTCCACTAGAAAGTTCTACATCCCTAATCAAATACGTATTTGCTGCTGCCTACTTGTACTCATGGCACATTCAAAGCAAGTTTTAGGATTCAGAAATACAATTCTTGTTTGGGAAGGAGCTGGTAGCTTCCCAGGTATTGCCAGTGATCTCCAGTTCAAATGTTTGCTGGAACCCCTCTAGCTACCTATCATTCCAATTCCTCATTTTGAGATGCAATGAAAAGGTGCACTTGAAAAAAATATCTTTTCCTTGCTTCTGTGAGAAGTGGGACTACTTACTTTATGTAAGTGCTTATTTATTTCTAAGCCAATTTAAATAGAAATCCTTTAAGAGAATTAGTGCATTCATTATATACATGTAACCAGATATAGAAAATATCAAGTATGTATTATGTATGTATTCATATACAAACACACAATTGGAGGGACAGATCTTATAACTGTCATTCTAAATGTTAAATCATACATAAATAAGTGACACAAAAGCCAATGCTACATTAGCACTTTGATACATACACATACACACAAACACACAATGAATATTTGTGGAGAAGCCTATTCATTTTCCATGGATCTTAATATGGAATTTTCTGTAATCTATAGACTGTATATTAGGTGAGGGATCAAGGATCCCTGTTTAAATGCCTGCTTTGCCCATCTGAGGGTATGAAGTACTCAGTATCTGGCTGATGGGCTCTCTTCTATTAGAGGTTCAGGCCAATGTTGTTGACAACTCTGAATCCCTTCGTGGAAGAAAGAGTCCATTGGGCCAGTGGCTGTAGAGCACACACTCTGGGGTGGGAAGGAAACAAACAGTGCAGCAGGGTAGGAGAGAAAGAAGGGAGGTCTTTGCAAGGCATTTATTCAGGTATTCATGGCCAGAGGGGAAAAGGGTTGAAGGTGACTAGAGGAGGAAGGAGGGCAGAAACAGAGAACAGAACTTGCTATATCTCATAAGGTGATTTCTGTATCCCAAATACTGCAATGAGTGTTTTAGTTACCATCATCAAAATTCTGCCCCCCCCAAATATAAGTCAGAGTCAGTAGGAATTCAAGAATAGGTTTCCATTCAGATGAGATCTCCCATAGGATCATAGAACAGAGAGGTCTCTTCATCACCAAAGAAAACCTTTCAAGCACAAGGAGTCTGGGAATAGTGCCCATCTAAGGCAAAGCTTAAAAATAAAGGTCTTTGAGCCTAGGAGGAGTCTTTCTTTTAAAAGAACCTTGAGGTTCTAACCCAGCCTCAGAGTAGACTCAAAGCTCAGGAGTTATGTCCACCTTAACCAGCTTTCATAAAGCAGCCTGAAGCAATGTTTCTGGAGTATGATTCATAAGTAGATGTCAAGCATATAGGTCAGGAGTGAAGGCCCAACATGGAAGTATGAATACCTGAGGTCTAAGGTGATAGGTCCAGGAGCTCAGGGACGTCAAAGTCACAGCATTAGAACTATAAAAGGAAAAGGTTTACTGAGCTCTTTAACAGGAGAAAGGGAGACTGTTTTCCAGGAGAGCTTCAAGACAGGGAAATGGAAAGGAGCTGAGCTCAGGTTCAGGTCTGGTCTGAAGTTAAGACATAGCTTGTAGCCAAGTCTCCCCTTTGACCTAAATACTGGGCTACCAAGTCTGTGACTCTGACTGTGAAGAAGAAAGATAGGTTTAGCTACTTCTTCCCTGAGGTCATGCATTGAGGGCCATAATGAGGTCATTGTCTCTAAAATGAAGCCTGCCTGGGACTGGAGAGATGGCTCAGTGATTAAGAGCACCCTGGTGCTCCATCAGAGGATCTGGGTTCAGTTATCATTACCCTACATGGTGGGCTACAACTGTCAATAGCTCCATTTTCAGGGTATCTAATTCTGTCTTCTGACCTCCACAGACTCCATGAAAGTACATCGTGCATATACATATATGCAAACAAAACAGTCATACACGTAAACTAAACTAAATCAATCTTTAAAAAAAAATGGCAGTGTGCACATGTGGGATTGATAACCTGAGAGCTGGGGGGTGGAGTTTGGTAGAAGGAAAGGCTCTCACAAGAATCCCTTGTGGTCAGGGAGAATCCTGGATGAATAAAGGTAAGAAGACTTTGCCTAAGTCAGGCCAGAGTCTCCAGACTTCTGTTGGGTGTATGCAAGAGTAAAAACGCAAAGCAGACAGTGAGAGTACTGTTATGCAGGACAGCTCAACTGACTGAGCATGAGCTTTGCTAAACCTGGACCAGGCAGACACAAAGTCAGAAGTTCAGAGCTCAGGCCCAGTCTCAAAAAGCTCAGGAGAGACTGGATGTCAGGCTCCTCCCCTCCATGAGCTCAAGACAGGAGGGGTGGGGGTAAAAGCACACCATGCAGTGAAGATGGAAGAAAGTGCCAGTGAGTCTGAGGTGCTGGCCTTGCCTACTTCAGGCAGGGGGCATAAGGGAGAACAGGAGGACCAGGGCACTTCGTGAAGGGAGAGGGGAGGCTGAGACTGGAAAGAGCAAGATGAAGAAAGGGCTGTGGCCTGGATGGAGTGAAGGAAAGCATGGGAGAGGGCACAAGGCAGGCGGGGAGGGAAATGACTGCCCTCATCACTGTAAGGGAGAGTTAGCTCTTATTTATAACTAGGGGGTGATCTACTACACGGATGAGGCGGTGATTAAGACTATAGCCACAGTTGTGAACAGAAGTTGGACTGGTTTAGGGATCTCTGGTCAAAGCCACACAGCAGAAGATTCGTTCAAATACCCTGAATACAAGCGTCAGCCAGAGAGGTGTCCCAGCACAACCCTGCATATTTTCTGGGTTTGAGGCTCTTAGACATGTAGCTCAGGCCTCTCTGGACTCTCCAGACAGTACTGGGCTAGATAAAAGGGTCCCTAACAACCTGACACCTTGATTTCTAGTGTGATAAACTAATTTAGAACCATAACTAGTGTATGCTCCAGGTACAGGGTCTGTTATGTATCTGAAAGAATCAAAGACATCATACTATAGAGGTGCAGATGCTCCCATGTTTACTATGGCACTATTCACAGTAGCCAAGATAACAAATGTCTATCAACAAAACGGACAAGGAAAATGTGGTGTATTTATACACATTCTTATTGTCTTTCCCTTTGCACGTTAAAAATGACATTAAAATCACAAGAGAGTGAGTTGGGTTGGAGAACATGTTAAGTAAGCAAAAATAAACCAGACTCGGAGAGATGACACACAGTTTTACCTGTATATGTAATATAGGTCATAAAAATAAAGAGAGAAAATGGAAGAAGTTCCAGTTGAGAAGTGCAAGGGACTGAGGGGAAGGGGTAAAAGAGAGGATAATCTGAGAGGCAAACATGATCAAACTGCCACATCCATATATGAAAACATCATTTTGTGCAATTAATATGTGTGGTCTGCCATCCATCCACTTCCCTCTGGGGCATTAGAGCTCACTATATGCCAGACAGAGGAGGGTAAAGTGGATCTGGGGACAAAGGTTCCACTGGGCTCCAGTCTGGCTGGAAATGCTGGGTGTGCTACATCTTTAGAGCAAAAACAAAGAGGTTTTGGCAGCCTGTGTGGGTCAGGTAGCCTGAGTCCCGGGAATCTTAGCTATAGCTGCAGTGGTGGCAGAGGCAGAGGCAGAGGGGCAGAGGGGCAGAGGGGCAGAGGGGCAGAGGGGCAGAGGGGCAGAGGGGCAGAGGGGCAGAGGGGCAGAGGGGCAGAGGGGCAGAGGGGTAGAGGGGCAGAGGGGCAGAGGGGCAGAGGCAGAAGCTGTGCTATGAACTACCACTGCTCTAATGTGAGCCTCTGTAGGCAGGGAGAGACTAGCCAGCCACATGGGTCCAAGATCCAGTGGTGAAATCTTTGGGGAGAGAGAACTCTTCCCCAAGTGTTACAGTTCAATAAAGACAGGCACTCTCAGGAGTTCCTAGGTGAAATGAGTTGTGTGCTTTATTCCATGTGTACCAGGACTATATGAACCTTGAGGAGAGGGGTGGGATTTAAGGGTGGTTGTTTCCTATTGGCTGAGATTGAGATGTTAGTGATGCTCTATTTGCATGGAGGACTCCAGGTGCTACTATAGAACTGACTGCCAATGGCCCTCTCAGTGGGGTGTTGTGGCTACATGTTCCAGAGCAGGTACAGAAATAGATAGAGAACAGTTCCACTTCTGCCAGTCTAGAATCTCTGAGTCCCAGGGTCTGAGCTCTCTCAAACTTACCAGTTCTTTATACCTGTCTGGTGGCATGGCCCACTTGCCCTACAAACACTGGATAAACACAAATAAAAAAATAGACTATAAACAATTTTTAAACTTCCTAGATTTTTCCCTCTTAGCATATTGTGCCATGCAGTAATCTAAAAGCTTTCTGAGAGCAAGTTACATTTATGTATTTATTTATATATGTAACAATAATAAAGAAAAAGAGACCATGAATTTGAGAGGAACTGGGGAGGTATGAGAGGAGTTAGAGGGGGAAGAAGGAAGGGCAGAAATGATGTAATTATATTTTAATTAAAAATTAAATAATTTTTGAAATGTCCTAGAAAAAAGGGTGAGGCCTGATGATGGTAGGATCTTTACTTTGATGCCTCCTGTCATGCAAACTGTGGGACCTTGGCACTTCGCGCTTACAAGGTTAACAGCAAACATGCATTATGAAAGAAGAAATTCCATTAGAGAAACTTGAAGTGGGGATGGACAGAGAGCATAGCATGCATGGGTACAGGAATTATAGTATAGATGATTAGGACTGAACAGGGCATTTTAGGGTCCTTGACATTTGAGGTATGGTCAGCGATTTTCTTCTGTTCCTGAGAATGAAGAGGACTTAAAATTGGTTCTCAGGCAGAGCTAACATGTTGGGATCGCCTGATGAGTTCTATACACCTCATTTACATTGTCAGCACACTTCTCTACAAAACATGTTTGAGTAGGCTGTTGTCTTAGTCAGTGTTCTATTGCTGTGAAGAGGCCCCATAATCACAACAGCTCTTACAAAGGGAAGCATTTAATTGGGGCTGGCTTACAGTTTGAAATTTAGTCCATTGTCATCATGGTAGGAAGCATGGCAGCATGCAGGCAGACATGGTTCTGCAGAAGTAACTGAGAGTTCTGTCCAGATCCATAGGCAGGAGGAAGAGAGATGACTCTGGGTTTGACATGGGCCAAGGAAGTGACACACTTCCTCCAACAAGGTCATACCTCCCAGTCCTTTTAAATAGTGCCACTTCCTTGTGTTCACTATGGGGGCCATTCCATTCTCATCCAAACCATCAAACCCCACTCCCTTGTCTCTATAGACTTGTAGCCATATATATCTTAATGCAAAATGCATTTTTTCCAACTTCAAATGTCCCTGTAGTCTATCAAAGTCTCCATACTGCTTAAAAGTTTAAAGTTCAAAATCTCTTCTAAGACTCAAGGTAACCTCTTAACTGTAACCCCTATAAAATCAAAATGAAAAAGCAGATCACATACTTCCAACACACAATGGCACAGTTGTCAAAATTCAAATACCTCAAAGTTTCATACAAACATTTGGGCCAAGCTTTTAAAATGAAACTCTCTGGCCATAATCTCCCAGTGCTCATTTCCAGGAACTCTAGTTTCCATAATTATTCATAAACACCAATAATTATGTAATTATTTCATAATCATAGAAAAATCAGAATGAAAATGCATGACCTTCAGATTTTTAAGACACAATCTGCACAGGATTTTAGAATGGTTGCCCTGCCAAAGAAACTTCTGCATGTGGCCTAAAACTGGTTTCAGTCATGTGCATAGATCTTGCAAGCTCCTTTCTGAGTGGAAAGCACACACACACACACACACACACACACACACACACACACACACACACACACACACACATACACACCACAATTTAAATTATGGATTGAACAAGATAGGTGGAATTTTTTTGAATCTTGTATGACCCTCTCTATACCTCTTGCTTGGTACATACTGTATAGTATTCAAATGAAACCTTCTTTTAGGAATGGTTTCTACCCAATGCTAAGTATAAAGATCATCAAGGACTCACAATTTCAAATGAATAATATTTTTGAAATATATTGGGATATGAAAAATGATTAATATGAGTCTGTTATGAACCATGTATAAAAACATTGTGTGAATGTTCATACACACACCCATGCCTTATATTCTTCTCTCTGATCAGGCTTTGAAACCAATGAAGCTGATTTACACAAATCTCTTATGAGGCCAAAGTGCTCTACTTGAGTCACTGAAATGTGTAAAAATAATTACTTTGGTGCTCAGAAGGCGTTGGGTCCACTACTACAACCAATGGATAGAAGGCCATTGCAACCTTGGATATGCTGGCACAGAAAGGGCATGAAATAAGCCAAGTAGTGGGGAATGGGCCTGCAGCATGTGCTCAGGCCATTGAGCATGGTGCTTAACCCACAATCACATAGAGACATGGACTACTTGGGGAAATATTCTCTCTGCTCTGGAATCGCAAGATGAAATCTAGGAAATCTAGGGGCTGCTGGACTGACTCCAGGCTACTTCCACCTTCCATTGTGTTCTATTGCTACAGTTACTACAGCAAAGGTCTCTGTTCCTGACAGTATTTTGCAATCATTCTCTCTCCATCATCCAATTCACAGTTCATAGGATAGGTAGTCACATCAGAAAATGAACACACACACACACACACACACACACACACACAGAGAGAGAGAGAGAGAGAGAGAGAGAGAGAGAGAGAGAGAGAGAGAGAGCCTATTGGTTGGAGTCCTGGGTCCTGGGGCAGAGGGGAGGAGCCTGCAGATTCAGAACTGAGAGAATAACTGTCTTAGTCAGGGTTTCTATTCCTGCACAAACACCATGACCATGAAGCAAGTTGGGGAGGAAAGGGTTTATTGAGCTTACACTTCCTCTCTGCTGTTCATCACCAAAGGAAGTCAAGACTGGAGCTCAAGCAGGTCAGGAAGCAGGAGCTGATGCAGAGGCCATGGGGGGATGTTCCTTACTGGCTTGCTTGCTTCTCCTAGCTTGCTCAGCCTGCTTTTCTGTTTTTTGTTTGTTTGTTTTTGTTTTTTCGAGACAGGGTTTCTCTATGTAGCCCTGGCTGCCCTGGAACTCACTCTGTAGACCAGGCTGGCCTCGAACTCAGAAATCCACCTGCCTCTGCCTCCCAAGTGCTGGGATTAAAGGCATGCGCCACTACTGCCCAGCTCAGCCTGCTTTCTTATAAAACCCAAGACTACCAGCCCACAGATGGTACCACCCACAAGGGGCCCTCCTCCCTTGATCACTAATTGAGAAAATGCCTTACACCTGGATCTCATAGAGGCATTTCCTCAACCAAAGCTCCTTTCTCTTTGATAACTCCAGCTTGTGTCAACTTGACACACAAACACATCACCATTAAGCCTCAACCCTTACTTTCTTATTCATCCCCAAGATCTAAATAACTTTACAAGTCCCACAGTCTTTGCAAATTCTTACATATTAACATTTCCATCCCTTTTAAACATTCAATCTCTTAAAATTCAAAGTCTCTTAACTGTGGGCTTCACTAAAATACCTTCTTCCTTCAGGAGGGAAAACATATCAGGGCACAGTCATAATCAAAAGCAAAATCAAACTCCAACTGTCCAATGTCTGGGATCCACTCACGATCTTCTGGATTCCTCCAAGGGCTTGAGTCACTTCTCCAGCTCTGCCCTTTGTAGCACACACCTTGTCTTCTAGGCTCCAGATGCCTGTACTCCACTGTTGCTGCTGTTCTTGGTGGTCATCTCATGGTACTGGCATCTCCAAAACACTGCTGTCTTTCGCTGCAACTAGGCTTTACCAACAGCCTCTCATAGACTCTCTTCAAGGTGCCTAGCCTCACCTCCTTTGCATGACCCCTTCAGTCCTGGGCTGTCAATGCAACTGAGGCTGCACCTTCACCAATGGCCTTCTGCAGCCTCTCACAGTGCCCGAACCTCAACTCCTTTGCATGACCCATTCAGTCCTGGGCCATCAATTGCAACTGAGGCTGCACCTTCACCAATGGCCTTCCACAGCCTCTCACAGTGCCTAGGTCTCAGCTGCTCTTCACAACTCCTTCATGCCTTCAAAACCAGTACCACCCAGATGACTCTTACACATTACCAAGTCCAGCCACAGCTCTGGAATGCAGCCTCTGTGCTCTCAGAAAACACTTCTCAGAAGATTTCACCCCAATGATGCTGGTCTCTTCTTAATCACTGCTAATATCTTAGCTCCAGCTAACCAGCATCAATAGTCCCAGCAATGCAATGGTTTTGCCTTAGTAGTTCTGGTGTCTTGTTAATCACAGCTGATTTCTTCAGACCCAGCTAACCAAAACCACAGAATCTTAAATCAAACTAGCAATGG
>JAPYYD010003042.1:0-14616 GCA_028551405.1 Uromys caudimaculatus
GTCTCTAAGGCTAATTTTGTCAAGGTCTCTTTTAGAGTTCTGTTTATCCTCTCTACCTGACCTGAGCTCTGGGGTCTATAAGCACAATGTAATTTCCAATTAATCCCCAGTTGTGTGGCCAATCCCTGACTTACCTGGGCAACGAAGGCTGGTCCATTATCAGACCCGATTACCTTGGGAATTCCAAACCTTGGAAAGATTTCTTCAAGGATCTTCTTAGCTACCACGTTGGCAGTTTCAGTCCTGGTAGGGAAGGCTTCCACCCATCCTGAAAAAGTATCTATAAAGACTAGCAAAAACTTGTTGCCATATTTGGCTGGCTTAATTTCTGTAAAGTCCACTTCCCAATATGCTCTGGGGCGGTCGCCCCTAAGTCTTTTGCCATGACTATTGATGGAATGTCCTGCATTGGTCAGGGTACATGCCTCACACCTCCTGACCACGTCTTGTGCCAAATCTGCAAGTCCAATAACATGGTAACCAGAGAATCTCACAATGTCTATAAGTTTCTTTGTTCCTAGATGGGTTAGGCGATGAAGGTTGGCAACATACTTACGCCCTTCCTCCTGAGGGAGAACCTGCTTGCCTTCTTCAGTTTCAGCCACCCCATAGGGGGTGTATCCCTGAACTATGCCTAGTTTGTCTGTAACTTGATAATCTTCAGGAGTATATCTAAAGCTGGTCCCTCTGACATCATAATAATCCTTCAATTTTTGAGCAGCCAGAATCATGGCTCCATGCGCTGCTTGCTTAGCGGTCAAGTCTGCCATCTGATTTCCTCGAGCCACTGTGTCCTGATCTTTCTGGTGTCCTGAACAATGTATAATGGCTACCTTCCTTGGTAAGTGTATGGCCTCAAGGAGGCTCAAAATTTCTTCTTTGTTTTGGATGTCTTTTCCTGCGGATGTCAGCAGCCCTCTCTGTCTATAGATGGCTCCATGTATATGGGTGGTTGCAAAAGCATACCTGCTATCAGTATAGATATTGACAGACTTCCCCTTTGCCATCCGTAGAGCTTGTACTAGAGCCATAAGTTCAGCTTTCTGGGCTGAGGTCCCTTCGGGAAGGCTGCTGGCCCAGATTACTTGTTTTCCATCCACCACTGCCGCCCCTGCCTTCCGCTTACCTTCGACCACGAAGCTGCTGCCATCAGTATACCAGTTGTGGCTTCCAGGCCAGGGCTGATCCTTGAGGTCATTTCATGTGCCAGTTTCTTCTGCCAGGATGTCAGCACAGTGATGAGTAGGCTGGGATTCGTCAGCCTCTGGCAGCAAGGTAGCGGGGTTGAGGACAGCAGGGGGGGGAAAGGTCACTCGCTCAGTCAACAGGAGGCTCTGGTAATGTGTCATCCGGGCATTGGTCATCCAGTGGTTGGGGGGGCTGTCTGATGATGCTTTCAAGAGCGTGGGGCGCTATCACAGTTGTCTGTTGCCCCAGAGTGAGCTTGTTAGCATCTTTGAGGAGTAGGGCTACTGCAGCGATGGCTTTTGGACAGGTAGGCCACCCGCTCGTGACCGGGTCTAGTTTTTTTGACAGATAAGCCATGGGTCTCTTCCAAGGTCCCAGAGCCTGGGTCAGGACTCCTCTCGCAACCCCAGCCCTTTCATCCACATATAGGGTGAAAGGTTTGGTCAAGTCAGGCAGGGCTAGGACAGGTGCAGTCAAAAGGGCCTTTTTGATTGTTTCAAAGGCCTTCTGATGGTCTGGAGTCCACATGAACGCTCCCCCCTCTTTAGTCGGGGGTACAATGGGGCAGCTAGGGTTGCAAACCCTGGTATCCACAGTCTACAGAAACCAGCAGTGCCTAGGAATTCCCTTACCTGTCTGGGTGTAGTTTGGGTGGGGATCTGGGTCACAGTCTTCTTCCTGGCTTCCGTGAGCCATTGTTTTCCATCTCTGAGAACATATCCCAGATAGGTGACCTCCATCTGGCACAACTGAGCTTTCTTTGCTGACGCCCTGTATCCCAACTCACCCAGTTCAGTCAGAAGTTTTTCGGTTCCACGCTGGCATTCGAGCTCAGTGGTGGCAGCTAGAAGCAAATCATCAACATATTGAAGCAGTGTAATTTGGGGGTTCTTAGCTCTGAAGGTGGCCAGGTCTTGGTGGAGGGCCTCATCGAAGAGGGTGGGTGAATTTTTGAACCCATGAGGTAGCCTGGTCCAAGCCAGCTGCCCTGCCTGTCCAGTGTCTGGATCTCTCCATTCGAAGGCAAAAATGGGCTGACTTGAATGATGCAACTTGAGGCAGAAAAAGGCATCTTTTAAGTCCAAAACAGTATACCATTTTCGGTCGGGAGGAAGGGAGCTGAGGAGATTGTAAGGGTTAGGAACTGTTGGGTGTATGTCCTGTACTCTTTTATTGACTTCCCTCAAATCCTGCACTGGCCCGTAGTCACTAGTGCCAGGTTTCTTGACTGGTAACAAAGGTGTATTCCAGGGTGACTGACAGGGGATCAAAATGCCTTGCTGTAGAAGCCTCTGGATATGGGGACCAATAGGGAACAGCCCCTCCCATAGACACCATAGAGTCCAAGATTCCAGAGTTTCATGATAGACTAGAAAGGTGACAAATCAGGAAGAAGGACTCATGAATCCCCGCCCTTTCCTGAAAATCTAGAGTCCTCTAATATAGTCACTGATAAGATTCCTCTGATCATGTAAATAACCCTCACAATACTTTTATAAGCAACTCTATACAAACTCATCATCATCATCATCATCATCATCATCATCATCATCATCATCTCTCTGTCTCTGTCTGTCTGTCTGTCTGTCTGTCCGTCTCTCTCTCTCTCTCTCTCTCTCTCTCTCTCTCTCTCTCTCTCACACACACACACACACACACACAGACACAAGCAGAACAATACACACATACACACGCACACGTAGATAGAAAGGAAGGAAAAGAAAGAAGGGAGAACCTCTTGAGAGTCTTAAACAGTGTGAGGTCGTTACCTTAATCAACCCACAGACTCCTCAGCTACCATAACAAAGTGTGACTTTAAACTGCTGAATCTGGGGGATGTTTGTTGTTGTTGTTTTTTTTTTAAGGAGCCATAAATTACAGAATTAATACATTGTCTCAAATTCAAGGCTAAGTTGAAATAATGGTCACACTGCCCCCTGCTTATTTCATCTAAATGTGTTAAAATCTTAAAATCCTGCAAGAGCATGATATCTCTCCTAATCTTTGTCCTGTTTTAATCAAATGCGCAAGGGCAGAAAGGAATATCACAACTCATACTTAACTTTATCTGGATGGCCATCCACACTCTGTCCAGCCTGCTCTAGGTCACAATGCAGCCTGTGTGTCCCTGCAGTTACTCCTGTGGGAAAGTTGCTTTGTCACCATTAGCAATGTCATTTCCAAGCTAGTGAGAATTACTGATCCTTCCTGCCAAGTTCAGAAGCACAGCTCTTATCCACAGCAAGGTCATCAGTGCTGACTTCACTCACACACCCACAAGCTGATTCGTGGTTTTAGTTACAATCCTTGGTTCCTGGGTCTTGGTTATTAATCATTACCTGATAATCTGGCTGGCCTCGGGGATGCATGTCACATGCCTGAGTCTGTATACCCCACAAGTGAGCAGGGCTTGAAAACCTCCGAGCTGGGGAGACCCTCGCTCAAGTCTCGGGATGGCACCACCCCCCAAGAACTCACAAAAGACCGTCCTTGCTGCAATCACATGAGGTTTATTAGGGGGACCAGTGCACTGGGGTGCTCATAACCCATGCAGGGGCAGAGGAGTCCGATCCTGAGCAGCTGAAGTCAGGGGTATTTAAAGGAAAAAACCACAAAGCAAGGGGTGGGGAAAGAATTTGCGTTATGGGGAAGTACAGAATGTCCTAAGTTAGTCACAAGGCAGTTGTACAAACATTTTTGTGGTTAGCTAGTTCCTGAAACATTGTGCCTCTGGCCCTGAGGCCAGGCCAAGGTCACCCGTTTCTTAGGGGAAAGAATGCAGCCGGGTGGGGTTTTGCCTAGGCATGTAGATTCTAGTCGTGGCTCTAAGTTTGCTAGGGGTCTAACCTTTCTTATAAGGGGGTCAGGTCTTTCACTATCACGTTGGCAGTCTCAGTTCTGGTAGGGAAGGCTTTCACCCATCCTGAAAAGGTATCTATAAAAACTA
This sequence comes from Uromys caudimaculatus, assembly GCA_028551405.1. Classification (NCBI taxonomy): domain Eukaryota; kingdom Metazoa; phylum Chordata; class Mammalia; order Rodentia; family Muridae; genus Uromys; species Uromys caudimaculatus. The sequence continues at coordinate 4,136 of JAPYYD010003042.1, forward strand.
GTAAATACTTGTTGCCATATTTGGCTGGCTTAATTTCTGTAAAGTCCACTTCCCAATATGCTCCGGGGCGGTCACCCCTAAGTCTTTTGCCATGACCCTTTATGGAACATCCTGCATTGGTCAGAGTACATGCCTCACATCTTTTGACCACATCTTGTGCGAGATCTGAAAGTCCAATAACATGGTAGTCAGAGGACTTCACAATGTCTTTTAATTTCTTTGTTCCCGCTGTCAGTGTAGATGTTGATAGACTCCCCCTTGGCCATCTATAAAGCTTGTATTAGAGCCACAAGTTCAGCTTTTTGGGCTGAAGTCCCTTCGGGAAGGCTACTGGCCCAGACTACTTCTTTTCCATCCACCACTCCTGCCCCCGCCTTCCACTTACCTTCGACCACGAAGCTGCTGCCATTAGTATACCAGTTGCGGCTTCCAGGCCAGGGCTGATCCTTGAGGTCATTTCCGGTGCCAGTTTCTTCTGCCAGGATGTCAGCACAGTGATGAGTAGGCTGGGATTCGTCAGCCTCTGGCAGCAAGGTAGCAGGGTTGAGGACAGCAGGGGGAGCAAAGGTCACTCGCTCAGTCAACAGGAGGCTCTGGTAATGTGTCATCCAGGCGTTAGTCATCCAGCGGTCAAGGGGCTGTCTGATGATGCTTTCGAGAGCGTGGGGCGCTGTCTGTTGCCCCAGAGTGAGCTTATCAGCATCTTTGAGGAGCAGGGCTACTGTAGTGATGGCTTTTAGACAGGTAGGCCACCCGCTCGTGACAGAGTCCAGTTTTTTTAACAGATAAGCCATGGGTCTCTTCCAAGGTCCCAGGGTCTGGGTCAGGACCCCTCTCACAGCCCCAGCCCTTTCATCGAGTCAGGCAGGGCTAGGGCAGGCGCTGTTAAAAGGGCCTTTTTAATTGTTTCAAAGGCCTTCTGATGGTCTGGAGTCCACATGAACGCCCCCCCTTTAGTTAGGGGGTACAATGGGGCAGCTAGGGTTGCCCTCCTTCTCTCATCCGTGGTCTTCTGTTGCCCAGGTCCCCTGTCTGTCTGAATCCTGTCCTCTCTTTTTCTCCTACTACTGCAACCAAAATCCCAGTCAGATTCCTTTCCTGTCTACGATCGCTCCGGTTCTCCCTCTCTTCTGCTTCCCACTTCTCCCTCTCTTTCCTTTATTCTTCCATCTCCCTTTTATGAAACACTTTCTCTGCTTCCTTAACCAAATCCTGTAAAGACAGGGTCTGCAGTCCTTCTAGACACTGTAGCTTTCTCTTAATGTCTGATGCTGATTGCCCTATGAAGGCCATGGCTACTGCTGCCTGCTGACCCTCAGATGTCAGATCAAAAGGGGTGTAACGCCTATAGGCCTCCATCAGATGTTCTAGAAACACAGACGGGGGTTCAGCTTGCAAAGAGCTCGCTACCCGCCATGTCCCGGAGAGCTCTTCCAGGATAGGCTATCGACTAGGTTCGAAGTCCCCCGCCAGCGGGTGCTCCGTGCTGTAGAGAGAAACTGTCGGCGGGGAAAGAGACAGGAGACAGAGAGATGCGTAGGAGCAAGATGGGACCCGATCAAGCTCCATTTAATCTTTAATGTTACATATTTTTAAACACTTTTGGGTGGGAAATGGCAGAGGGAGGGGAATTCATAATGTAACCAGACATCACACACATAATTCTATGTCATTGTTGTCCCAGAGCTGAAGGCCGGATGTCTAATCCCTAGCTGGAGTCAGTAGGCTGGGGAGGGGTAAAAGGAATGCCTGCTGTGAAGCCAGAACTCTTTGTGTTGCTAATCAAGCCAAGCCTGAGAGTCAGGGCCTTAGATACAAAACAAGATAATCTGATATCTGGCAGAAAGAGATCAAGGGAATGCCTGCTGTGGGGTCCGAGACACTGTGGCTAGCAAAATAAGTCAAACCTGGGATTCTTAATTTAGCAGAATATGCCAAGGCCAAAGGCCAAGGCTTTTGTCTCTGACACAGCTGATCCTTGGAGGACCTCTCTTACCTTAGCCAAATTGGTGGGGTGTCTGGCAGTCCCTTTGAGACCTGCCACAAGAGCCTGGCGGTAGACTGTCAGCCACTCCCTACCTTCTGCCGTTTTGAAGTCCCAAGTAGGGAAATCCAGCATCTATCAAATTCGGGAGGTTGGTCGGGGTCCCGTCTACTCCTGGAACATTTTTACGCGCTTCCAGGAGAATCCTCTCCTTCTCTTCAGTAGTAAAGAGAACCCGTAGGAGCTGCTGGCAATCATCCCAAGTAGGCTGGTGGGAAAACATTAGGGACTCAACCAGTCCTGTTAGGCTGGCAGGATTGTCTGAAAAAGAAGAGTGGTTAGTCTTCCAATTGTAAAGATCAGCAGAGGAGAATGGCCAGTATTGGAGGGGTTGGAGTTGTGGAGGTTCAACCGGGGGCCCGCAGACACGAAGCGGCAACGCTGTGGCGGAGTCCAGCCCTCCAGGGCCCTGTGCAGGACTCTGGGAGGGCCGACTTCGGGTTCCAGCAGCCGGCCCGCCCTCCGTACCACAGCTGGCTCTGGGACCCGGCATCTGAGGTAGGGCGTAAGGGGGAGGAAGAGGAGTGGGCCATTCAGGCGGCTCCTCAATCTTGGGATAGATCTTAGGAGGAGCCGAAGGCTGATCCTCGGGAGGAGTCACAGGCTTCGGAGTTTCTGCTTTTGGTTTGTGTTGCGATTCTCTGAGAACCAGCACTCAGGAGCCTGGCTTTCGTTTCTGTGCCCAAGGTTTGAGCCATGGAGGAGGATTTCGTGCAAGATCCTTCCAGACAAAGATGTAGGGCACCTGGTCATGGTGGGACTCTGGGCCCTCCTGAAGAACAATAGCCTTAACGGCAAGGATGATAGTTAAGTCAAATGTGCCTAACCTTAATCTCAGTCCAGTGTTTCAAAGTCAGACTCAGAGGAGTCGCTATCATCTGTCCTATTGTCAGAGTCACAAATAAGACAAAGCAGAAACAAAAGACACACAGACAAGGACTGACAAGGGCCCGTTTCTATCAAGGCAAGCAAAACGAATTTAGAAAACTAGACGGGCGGGAGGACTGTGTCCCCTCTGGCACCCCAACGGGAATCTCCCAGGTATCCCTGGGGTCCCTCCAGACCTCCTGGGACGTCTCACAGGGCGACAGTCGGTGATCCCCTAGCCCAACGGCCGATGACGCCCCCAGCCTCTACCCGAGACTGGGAGATCATCGGCCCCTCATGGAGGCACAAGCGACTGCAATCCAGACTGCGTGCAAACCAAAAATACAGATTCGGACTTCAGCCAGCACAGATGAACAAGAACACAAACAGAATCTCACCTCCAAGTAGGTTTTTGGAGACGAGGGTGGTTGCAAATCCCGGATGAGCCCCCAAATGAAAGACCCCGGAGCTGGGGAGACCCTGACTCAAGTCTCGGGATGGTGCAACCCCCCAAGAACTCACAAAAGACCGTCCTTGCTGCAATCACATGAGGTTAATTGGGGGGGGGGAACCAGTGCACTGGGGTTGAGCTCGTAACCTACACAGAGGCAGAGGAGTTTGACCCTGAGCAGTTGAAGTAAGGGGTATTTAAAGAAAAAGCCATAAAGCAAGGAAATTCTATGCGTCATGGGAAGGTATAGAATGTCCTAAGTTCATCACTCCCATCGTTAGCTATTTTCTGAGACAAAAGGTGTAGGTTAGCCATTCATTCCTGCGGTTAGCTATTCCCTGGGACAAAAGGTGTAGGTTAGCTATTTCCTGAGACAAAAGGTGTGGATGGTTGCGATAACAACCCTGCTGTTAACTATTTCCCCGGAACAAAGGATGAATGTTAGCTATTAGGCGGTGGAATATGGCTATATTATCTCTGGCTTTAATTTTGCTAAGGGAGGGTCTAACTTTCCTATAATGGGTTCAGGTCTTTCATAAGTAAACAGTTTTAAAGAGAGGGCTGGAGAGATGGCTCAGCGGTTAAGAGCAATGACTACTCTTCCGAAGGTTCGTGAGTCAAATCCCAGCAACCACATGATGGCTCACAACCATTCATTATGAGATCTGATGCCCTCTTCTGGGGTGTCTGAAGATAGCTACAGTGAGCAGGGCAGAGGAAGAAAAAAAGGAAGAAGAAGAAGACAGCTACAGTGTACTTACATATAATAAAGAAATAATTTTTTTTTAAAAAGAGGGCCAGAGAGATTGCTGCTCTTGAGGAGGATGAGAGTTTAGTTCCCAGGAGGTTCACAACTGTCTGTAATTCCAGCACCAGGAGATCCTGTGTATACAATCAACATAAATGCACACACACACACACACACACACATACACACACACAAACAATAGTAATAATAATAACTAAGGTTGGAAAGAGGGCTGGGACCACAGCCTAGTGACAGAGCTGTGTGAGGCCATAACTTCAACCGCCTGCACCACAAAATTAAATGAAAAGAATAGCCAGCGTGGGGCAGGATTAGCTTTGCTATGCATCAATTCAGCTGCCTCGGTGTCTCATGCTGCTACAGGTCAGAACTGTACATGAAGAGCCTAGAACTCTGAGTTTACTGTCTCAACTGCTCACTAACTTTTGCTAACTCCCTCATCTCTGAGCCCAGTGCTTCAGAGGCAGAGTAGAGCTCCTAACACTGCTAGTGTGAGATTTAAATGTGTGCGGCATGGCACACAAGTCCCCCGGGCAGCTATTGTTAGGATGCTTTGTGTGTGTGACGTGCATGGGCAGAGAGGAGTGGGGTGTGTCCACAGACTGCAGGGATCTCAGCCCCTGGGCCCCTAGATAAATATTTATTAGTCAGAAATACAATCCAAAACAGTGGGTCAAATTTAAAAAGTCATTAAAAGTCAAAGTCCAGGTCATTAGCATCCTCGGTCCTTTAGTAACTAAATCAGGTGAAGAATGGTCAGTGCCATGAAGCAGGAGATTAAAGTTCAAAGTTAATGTGGGACCTTAAAGGAACAGGCTGAAGCCAGGCTTGGAGAACAGCAGACTTCTCCTGGAATGTGGTCTTAGAAACCTGGCTGTTCTTCAAGAGTAGCCGAGCTGAAGTCCGAACCCACTATGATCCACCTCGAAAGCTCATGATTATGCAGCGCCCGGGTCCTTATGATAGGCCAGGGACTGGAAGAGGGTATAATAGCATTGGCAGAGGGGCGGGGTTTGAGAGAATGAGGCGGGGTGCCTATGGTGGAGGGTACGGAGGCTATGACGACTATGGAGGTTATAACGACGGGTATGGTTTTGGGTCTGATAGATTTGGAAGAGACCTAAACTACTGTTTCTCAGGAATGTCTGATCATAGATATGGAGATGGTGGGTCCAGTTTCCAAAGCACCACAGGGCACAGTGTACACATGAGGGTGTTACCATACAGAGCCACTGAGAATGATATTTTCAATTTTTTCTCACCTCTTAATCCCATGAGAGTACACACTGAAATAGGACCTGGTGGAAGAGTTACTGGTGAGGCAGATGTTGAGTTTGCTACTCATGAAGACGCTGTGGCAGCTATGGCAAAAGATAAAGCAAATATGCAGCACAGATATATGGAGCTTTTCTTGAATTCTACTGCAGGGACAAGTGGAGGAGCTTATGATCATAGCTATGTAAGCTCTTTTTGGATTCTACAGCAGGGGCAAGCGGTGGCGCTTATGGTAGCCAGATGATGGGAGGGGTGGGTTTATCCAACCAGTCTGGTTACAGAGGGTCGGCCAGCCAGCAGCTGAGTGGTGGCTATGGAGGGGGTTATGGTGGTCAGAGCAGTATGAGTGGATATGACCAAGTGCTTCAGGAAAATTCAAGTGACTATCACTCAAACCTGGCTTAGGACGAGAGGGAGCATCAAATAGCATCTACAGGAATAAAAACTACATTCAGGGCTGGAGAGATGGCTCAGCAGTTAAGAGCACTGACTGCTCTTCCAAAGGTCCTGAGTTCAAATCCCAGCAACCACATGATAGCTCACAACCCTTCCAAAATGAGATCTGATGCCTTCTTCTGGTGTGTCTGAAGACAGCTACAGTGTACTTACATATAATAAATAAATAAACCTTTAAAAAAAAACTACATTCATAGGAACTGGGCAGAGTAGGGAGGATGTCCAGCATATCCTGTATGATTGGTAAATGGGAAATACAATTGCTTCTGATCACTACTGGTCAGCTTCTTTCTTCTCCTTTTTTTTTTTTTTTAAGAGAGCAAAATTTAAGTTTAACAGTTTCGCATTACAAGCTTGTGATTCATGCTTAATGTAAAGTGAAAGTTAAGATTGTTTTCAAACTTTAAGCTCAGCCATTTTGAACACTGAAAAGCTTCATCTAGGATGTAACAACAAGCTCAGTATTGACCATAACTGTCAAATCCACTTTCAGCTTTCCTCAAGTTAGTTATGTTGTAGGAGTGTACTTAAGCAGTAAGCATATTTTGGTTTAAAGCAGTTTCACTTTTGTTAAAAGTTGCTCTTCTACGACAATACATCGAAAACTTCAGATGCATGTTGAGAGACATGCTTTTCTGTAAAAAAAAATATAGGAGCTGTGTCTGTGATTCAAAGTGACAACATTTGGCATGTTTGTTAATTCTAGCTTTTTGGTTTAATATCCTGTAAGGCATGTGAGTGTACACTTTCACTTTTTTTTTATTAAAGATCCGGGATAATTTTGAGATGTAATACCAATACATTAGGAGTTTAGTCATGTTATTTGTATGGAATTCTGGGGCTTTGATTTAAATCTTATCTTGTATTGTGAATTCCATTTAGATGTATTGTACTAAGTGAAACTTGTTAAATAAATCTTCCTTTTAAAAACTGTCGGAGACAAAGGCTTTTGGCCTTGGCATTTTTTGCTTGATCCCAGGTTTGACTTAACCTTGCTAGCCACAGTGTCTCGAATCTCATAGCAGGCATTCCTTTGATTCCTTTCTGCCTGATATCAGATTATCTAGGGCCTTGACTTTTAGGCTTGGCTGGATTAGCAAATCAAGGTGTTCCAGGAGGTCTCCCTTTGTTTCCTCCCCAGTGTTACTGCCCCCAGGTAAGGATTAGACATCCGGCCTTCAACTCAGGGATTATGTCTGATCGAATTGAGGAATTTCCCCTCCCTCTGCCATTTCCCGCCCGAAATTGTTTAAAAATACGTAACATTAAAGATTAAAGGGAGCTTGAACGGAATCTCGTCTTGCTCCAACGCGTCCTTTGTTTCCTGCTTCTTTCCCTAACCGACGGTTTCTCTCTACAGCATGGAGCTCCCGCTGGCGGGAACTTCGAACCTAGTCGATAGCCTATCCTGGAAGAGCTCTCCAGGACATGGCGGGTAGCGAGCTCTTTTCAGTTGGCGCCTAGACGTGGGCTGTGGACCGGGATAGTGCACACCCTTGGTCGTCGCGACACGCAGAAGGCCCGGCCGGTTGAGGATTAATCAGTTGAAGACGTTCTCGGAGTGACCCGACCGAGAAACGGACTTTTGGAGAAAAGGTGAGTGACGCATGAAGAGAGACAGATGCTTTTTCCGGAGAAAAGGAAATTATAGGAAGAGCTGCTTCACGGAAGCTCTCCCTTCAGGACAAAGGATGCGCGGGTGAACAAATCTGGCCAGTGGGAAAGCCGTGAATCAGTACTGCATGGCCGATGGGTCTATATGAAAACTGTCGGGAAGTAATAAAGCCCATGGTAAAAGATGTTTATGTAGAGTAGAGTCTTTGCGAATTTTAGTAACAAAGACGAACAAAAGAGAAATAGAGATTTAAGTCAAGAGAAAACAGAGATATTTTATTGCGTGAGAGCTGTATAGAATGAGATCAAGTTAAAGTGGAAGACAGAAGAAAGGGATCCTCCACTGGGAAAAGGTGGAAGTGTATAGGTTAGGAGAGAATAGAGATACTTTAGTATATGAGAATTATATAGAGTGAGATGTTAATAAATATAAAGTTAAATGTTATGTTAGGGTAAGATATAAAAAAACAAAACAAAACAAAACAAACAAACAAAAAAACGTCTGTAGTCCCAGCTACTCGGGAGGCTGAGACAGGAGGATCGCTTGAGTCCAGGAGTTCTGGGCTGTAGTGTGCTATGCCGATCGAGTGTCCGCACTAAGTTCGGCCCCAATATGGTGGCCTCCCTGTTTCTCCCGCCGCTGCTGCCCTTGCTGTTTCTGCAGAAAGCAAATCCAAACAATTGACTTACAGCCCCATGGGGACGCTGAGGTTACAAAGGACTTAGCCAGGACTGCTCTCTCTCGTAAAAACCAGGCATTGAAAGGTTACTTAAGCCAACACAGAGCAGGGAGAGGCTGAGGAGGAAAATGGTTTTCCTAGGGATGGCCAACAATATTGGCGCTTAAAGTTAAAAAATTAAAATCTGCTGTGTCTCTTTACGGGCCAATAGCGCCTTTTTACTTTCTCTCAGGTGGAAAGGAGAGGTCTAGGAGCTATGGTTAACGCCCAATATAATGTGTTCTATGCTTGTGTTTCCAAATAATGGTAAAATGTGTTTTATGAAGATGTTTAGAGTTGTGCTAAAATCTAGGGAAGCAAAGATAATTCTCATAGGTGCCTCTAGGCTTTGGACCCAGACTAGAGATGTTTTATACCATAACTATGAGAAAATGAACTCAAGAAAAGCAAACCTCCCCGATTACCAGGGGACGAAAAATAAAGATAAGCTTGAACTCTCCTAGGGGCAAGAGGAAGACAGGAGACGTCCTACTTCCTTTCTGGCCTCTATGGGACAAATGCTTAAATTTTAATTTTGCATCTTTTAGGTAGGATGCCTTAAATCCCTTCAGGACATCTAATTCTCTTTCCTCTTTATTGTATGTCCTTGACGCGCCAATCTATGTGTCAAAACTGACTGTTTTATGTTGTCTGTGTCGTATGAATGGAAGTTGTCCTGTGTTTTATGTTGAAAAGAAAAGAAAAATTGGTTATTGACTTGTTTTAAAAAGCAGTCTCTATTGACCGCTGTAGTTCAGCACAGTAATAGAAGAGCCGCCAGAGACTTAATTGTATGCAAAGTCTCTCTTAAAGGGGCCACAGCTTCTACAATAAGGGAGCCGATGGCTGTCTCTCCTAGAACAAATAACAAGGTGTTCCTTTTTTAAAATTACCATCAAAAAGGTTAAATCTTGTCTGGTCTAAATAAGTAAATGTGTGATTACTTCATTTTTGCTTCTGATTGATTTTAAAAGTATAAAAACATTCTACATGCCTTGATTATTGAGTATTGGCTTATGAATTATTGGGTATGATTTTTAAAATGTGATTTTGATGACAAAAGGTGGAATTTAAAACCAATAATTAGGATTTGAGTCAGTCTAGACAACAGAAAACTTGACTTGAGCCAACCAAGGGAATGAGTTTTTTTTTTTTTTTTAAAGATTTATTTTATTTATTATATGTAAGTACACTGTAGCTATCTTCAGACACACCAGAAGAGGGCATCCAATCTCATTACAGATGGTTGTGAGCCACCATGTGGTTGCTGGGATTTGAACTCATTACCTCTGGAAGAGCAGTAGGTGCTCTTAACCACTGAGCCATCTCTCCAGCCTGGGAACGAGTTTTTAAAGGGATGTTTAAAATTGGGTAATATTTTATATACTGCTTATCCTAGAAATCAGGACAATATCTCTTTAAGGTATTAAAAGTTGTACGGTCAAGCATTCAGAGATAAGAACTGACCGCCAAACTTTTTATAATGATAGTAATATTCTTGGTATTGATTTTATTGTTTAAAATTGAGTTTGTTTTCCAAAAATTATGATTGTGCTTTAATGTTACAAGAAAACTTAAATTATAGCTAAACTGCCAGTATTCCATTGAGTGCAGCTTGCAGCCCTGTCACCATCTCTAAAACAGCAGGTAATTGGCTTGTCAAAATGCTAATGCATCCTGCCACAATGCAGGATAGAGAGACTTAGCTAGATTTAACCAACTTTGTACAGAAATCAGACCCTCATACGATCAGGGTCTGCCTATGTGCTTGCTGCCTTATAAGGGACCACTGTGCAAGCAATGCTTCTACAGATATGAAGGAATAAAAAAGGTTTAATTCGGAGATTTGGGTCATTTTAAAAATGACTTCTCCAAGAACAGAGGCTGGAGCTGACATAAAGTCAAGGGAACTGTCCTTGGGCTAGGCCCAATTACATAACATCTGCATTTGAGTCAATGCAAACCTCAGCTACCTCTGCAGAAGCTCCTGTAAATTCCCTTTTGTTCTAACTAACCCCTACCAAATTGCTTGTTCCTTCCCCAGGGAGGAGGGGTCAGCCTCAGATCTCAAGGCACACACAGCAAACGACTTATCTAGGTCATAAAGAACTTTTGGCTGCTTTTTGCTTAGTTTCCCCGATATGCATTGAGCTCAATTACTAATCAGAAACCTAACCTTAAATTAATAATTGCAGAAAGTTTTGAAGGATTAATGGACATTGGAGCTGACGTACTTACTCACCTCCAAGAGATTGGTTATTCCATTAATCCAACACAAACTTCAAAATC
>JAPYYD010003043.1:0-14616 GCA_028551405.1 Uromys caudimaculatus
AAATAAAATAAAATAAAATAAAATAAAATAAAATAAAATAAAATAAAAACATTTTCCACATTCCTGTGATGTAATATATGTTTGCCTAAATGATTTTCCCAAGCCATCATCTGATAGTTTGTTCAGTTCTTATGCTCACCCCCAAAAGAAATCTAAGAATATAAAAAAAAAAAAAATCCTAGCAATTCATATACTCTTTCTGTTCAAAATATTCATGTAAAGTCCATATTAAATATGTTATAAAATCTGTCTTGTTTCTTTTCTTGTGCCTTCTCCAAACATTCTACAACCAATAGTGATTTATAGGAGACTACAGTTTTGGGGGTACTTTTAAGTCTCCTACATGCTACCACTTAAGATAAAAACAAAGTTTTCCTGTCTTATTTCAAGTTTTAGTATTAAAGAAAAAGGAATGGTCAAAAATGGAGCCATCCATTTCTTAAATATATTTCAAGATTAATTAATAAAATGTCTATTTAATTTTTCAGTAATTCAAACACTATATAAGTGAAATGCTAGACACTCAGTTATATGTTATCAAGAGTTCAGCAACTTTTGGACCATATCTTTGTATTTGGTAGCAAAAGCTAATGTATTTTATATAAGTACTGTGAAAATAAAAGAATTATAGGATAATATATGTATTTATCTTGCACAAAATTACTATTTATTTCTCTCATGGTTTTATTAATTCTAAACCAACAAATAGAATATTCAAATTAATGCATTAATATTTATGTGTGTAATGTCTTCAGACATGTAAGCAAATGATAACTGCATTAGCTCTGTGAGGTCCCAGCAGGCCATTGGCTTTACATGGTATGTTTAAGTAAATATTCAGAGATTTTAACAAGTAATACTTTTGAACAATTATGTGACTCTTTTGGTTGGTAAGTATTTTATTCTGATGTTTATATACATTTTTCTCATTTATTATCAATGCTAGACCAGTTAGAAACTTGAGCTATATAGCTTCAAGTTGAATGGGAGTGGGATGTATCTTCCCACAAAATATTCCAGACTAATGTAGGAAGATGTCAGCAAGATGATACCCATCTTAAGGCCCTTTGATTGATGATAGAAAAGCCAGTCAAATCCCAGAAATCAAAGTTAAGTATGAACTGTTAGATGTTTGGCCTTGAAGAATCTATGATTATGATCATCAACTTATTTCTTCTTAGTGACTAAATCTCCATTAAAATGAAAAATAGACAATGCCCTATACAGTGGGCAAAAAAAGAACCTAATTAAAGAAATTGTGTGATAAGAATGCTTTGTTTTTAACTTCTTTCTCTAATACAAGACCATACTTATTTAGCAGAGTCTTAAATTAGACAGTCAAAACATTTAAATGGGACAAATGAAAAATATGGGTATTATTAAAGATATGAATATGGTTCGTTGGTTTCGAGCTTTATGCAGGCAGCTAAATCAAATGCTTAACAAAGTATATGCTCATTAGCACATGCTAAGGATCAATAATAATACTCATTAATCTAAATCAATATTTAAGACTATATTATAACTATAAACTAAATATAAAGAAAAATACTTAGTTTTCTTTACAGAGTATGAGTTAAGGCTTCTCAACATTTTTTTTAGTTGATAAAAATTACTTACAATGCATTGTTATTATGTATGACCATACCCCCTTCTTTAGGTTACCATTGCATATTTTTATTTGAGTGGAATGGAGCTGAGATGAAAGTGGCCTGACCATTTGTGAACCTACAATTAACTAGCAAGAAATGTTAAGAGGAAGATAGATGTTTGCTAAAATTCAGCATGGTCAAGTGCAAGTGCAGATATCAGGCAGAAGCAAGCCACTTGACCTAACATGAAGGGTGAAGGAAATTAAGAAGGGAACTAAAACCAAGCAAATGATTTTAACAAAAACATGACATAGTTGGAACCACACAAATTGAATCTGGCAACTATTTCTTTGTGTTACAACAGTGGGAAAAACCAAGAGGCAAAGAGACAGAAAAGGAGGGATTACAGCATTTCTTAAGATTTGGGCTGACTCATGCTCAAACGGACGGTCTCCCAAGCAGAAGGAAAAGGGAGAGATATTAAAGATGTTGTGATGAACTGAGGATTTGGCAACAACCGAGTTCAAAGGTTTTCTTGTTATTAAAATTTTCTAATGCCAAAATTTTTCTCAATTTAAGGCATGGCAGAAGAACAAGGTACTGTGTCTCTTTTGTTTATACAGATAAAGGACAACAGAAGTGGAAGGCATTAACTTCAATACTCCCTGGATACTGTTTCTGAAAGAAAGTGCCAATTTAAAATTTAGCTTGCAGTGTGATTAATGTTCCCATCTACATGACTTCATTAAAACAATGAGCTCTTTGATCGACACAGCGATGAGGCTGTGCTATACTAAGGATGGTGATGTTGGGACATTGCATGAAAGCTTCACATTCACCTTCGCAACATGAGTGTAAATAACTTGCTTTTATTTCCCTTTATAAGGCAAATACACTTTTCTTGGTTCCAAGTCTTTCCTAAAATATAACTGCTAGGGGGAAAAAAAAAGCATCTTCACAGTTTTAAAGGTCCTACCATGTTCGTTCCCCATCCGCTCCTACCCTAATTCACCTATGGCAACACCTAGTTTACTAGTGACTATGACTTAAATATTTAAAAACCACACTAATCTGTTTCTATAGATAAGGAGACATCTTCCATATTTCTTGCATGCTCTTTGACATGTGTTCATATAGCTCATCAATATTTAATCGTCATAGCCAACATTAGCAATATAGGATTGATTAAGTCGATGCATCTGTAGGCATATGTAATAAAGGTTGTGTGAGTTTTCCTGTCAAGACAAATGATTTATTTGTCCCCTTTTATTTCATTCTCTGTCTACAAGTGCCACCAACTTAAGGAAAATAGTCACTCTCATGTATAATGCAAAATTGTGGAGATACCAATTAAATTACAACTCAGTAGTTACACGTGACAGTACACTCTTCTATCCCACTGTTATACAGTATTATAGATAAATGTAATAGCTACAGGTTCAATTACATATACCTTAATTTTTACTTTAAACAATTTGTTTGCTTATTTCCAAAGAGAAAAAAAGTAGAATTTACTTAGATCAGGAAAAAGTAATTTGTAGTTTCTTATGAGACATATGTAATTTCCAGTAATTTATTTTATAGGAAATATCCACATAAATTATGCCAGCTGGCCCATGTGTTCCTTATCTGAGATTTCCTGATGAGTTTCTCAGGTACACAGGGTCCATTTCTCACTGAGTTTCTGTCTAGATTTCTATAAAAACTGGTCAAGCAGATCAGGAACAAATAAAAAGCAAAGTCAATGGTGCTCAAACAACTGACCAGTAACAACAGCCATATGACTAGACAGATCCACCCAGTTAGATTACTGACGCCTTGGATGGAGAAGGTCCTCAGGCAGAAACCTAGAAATCTCCAATGATACATCACCATGCTGCTTGTTACAACACTAGTCTAAGTTTCCTGACTTACTGTTTTACGTTAGTTTGTTTGAATCTTTTTGTATCTATAATAAAACCTTTCAAAAGAGTATATACTTGAACCTATTGAGAAAGAGAACAGGGAAAATGAATAGATTCTGTTTCTTGTGAGAATACGTGTTCTATGAAGTTAAAAATTACCCAGCAGTGTTCCCAGAACAACATCCAGACTTTGTACTTTCTAATGGTAGGGCAAAGGGCTACCTGAATGGATGCTACTCATTGGAATATTTTGAAGTAAGACTAACTTTTCCCTACCATTCAACTCTAATGTTACCCACATTTTTGAGATGATATTTGTGCCTTAAAAAAGTAATTTTATGTAATTTTTTCTGTGATAAAATTGGTTGTTTTGGGGGAAGTTTATAACCTCATCTGGTTTTAAAAGGAAATTGTATAAAAAAGTAGTAAAATCAATAAGCATACCTCTCCATTAAAGAAGCAGAAAATTGTAGACACCAAAAGACCCTGTAAAAAAATAAAATTATTTGAGTCTATTTTTATTATATTCCTTATTATTTAAAACAATTCTTTAATTTAAAATATTTTGACCATATTCTTCCCCTCTCCCAAGTCCTTCCAGATCAACTCTCCCTCCTTACCCACTCAACTTTAAGACCTTTCTCAAAAGACAAACAAAAAACCAACACAATGACAACCCCCAAAAACAAGAAAACAAAATAAAACCATGCCCAAAAAATCAAAACCACCAAACTGTAACCAAATAAAATCACATGTACATGTACACACACACACACACACACACACGCACACGCACACGCGCACACACACACACACACATTGTGGAGTCCATTATATATTGGTCAGTTACTTCTGAACATGATGCCTGCCCTGGAGTGGTTGATACGCTGTCACATCATTAGAGAAAACTCATTTCCCTCTCCCAACAGGTATCAGTTGACAGTTCAGTTGTTAACCTTTGACCTAGTGGCTAGGTTTTCTTTCATTCATTCATTCATATAAGATAAAACAAAAATGATCACATCGAAGTTAGACAAGACAAACCAACTGAAGGAAAAGAGCCCAAGGCATGAGAATCAAAAAGGCTTCATGTTTTCATAATCCACTGTTATACAAGTAGTAAAGAGTGAAACCAAACCTATGTGTAAACTCAAAACTTGTCAAGCTGCCCTCTTGAAGGCAGGAACGTCTTACCTGATAGTGCATCAGAATGTGCATGACATAGTCAAACACCTCCTCGGCCACCTTTCCTTCAGGCCGCCAAGGAAAAAGCACAAATTCAATGCCAAGCAGCGGTACCAAGATGAGAGTCGCTCTTACTGCTTTCATGTAGAGATTGGATTCTGCCTGGTGTGTAACTTTCAACTTGGTGATGAGAACACGCACAATATTTAATAGGAAAAAGAGATTTACCTAAAAAGAAAATAAAAGACATCTAAAAGTTTGTTTGTGTTTAGTATTAAGAAGCCTATGAGAACTGGGCAGCATTAGGACAAGCCTTTAATCTCAGCACTCAGGAAGCAGAGGCGGGCGAATCTCTATGAGGTTGAGGCCAATCTGATCTACTGAGTGAATTCCAAGACAGTCAAGGCAACACAGAGAAAGCCTCTCTCTCGAAAATATAGATGATAGATAGATAGATAGATAGATAGATAGATAGATAGATAGATAGATAGATAGACAGACAAATAAACAATTTAAAAAAAAAAGTTTATGAGAATTCCAGTTTTATAAAACTTAGACTATTTTATGTAGAAGAACTAAAGGCACATTTTTGTAAGATATTAATTAGTGTGCATTTATAAAGTAATGCTATTCCATTTACAGGCACATAAATTTTAGTGAAATTAACTTTTAGAAAAATAAAATTACGCTAAAATTATTGTGGAACATACTCAGCCAGGAAATATTTGAGTCATTTTAAGCTCATTTTCTATGTAATATTTAAGATTTGCCTATTATTCCAGTTCAAGGCCATAAACACTTCTAGCAAAAGGGAATTATTCTTAAGAAATATTATTTTTTAAATATTTTTATTACTCTGTGTGTGTGTGTGTGTGTGTGTGTGTGTGTGTGTGTGTGTGTACCGATGAAGGCCAGAGGAAGAGGTCAGATACACAAAACTGGAATTAGAGGCAGTCATGAGCTGCTTAACATGCAGGCTGGGAACTGAACTCTGGTCCTCTGGAAGAGTAGCAAGTGTTCTTAACTGCTGAGCCATTTCTCCAGCCTCAACAAATGTTAATTTTTAAAGAATCCCCTGTTCATCAGTGCCTATACTATGTACTCTCCAAGAGTATATTGTGACAAAATAACTATTTTTATATATTTATTTTGTCTTCCTTTTTGTAATAATTTTAGTAAAATCTTTCTATATGACCATTTCTCATAACAAGTACCTGAAATAGTACTGTAATTTCTCATTATGCTTATAGATAAAGAGCTTATGCAACTGAGCCAGATGATATTCAAACTAGACTATACTAGAGAAAGAATTTTGCTTCCCATAACAACCTCTATAAATAACTCTCTGTAATTACAATTTCTATTTATTGTGCCATAGCAACTTTCCCCCAAGAGATAACGTTGTCTTTGAAGGGATTCACAGAACTCTGAAAATAGAATTTGACTAAGCAATTAAGAATCTGTCTTACGAACGTATTACTTTCAATTTGTCTATACCCTACCATTCCTTCCATCCACTTTCTCTTCCTTCAAACTCTATTTTCTCTCCTTTTATATTGACCACTTTAAGTTTTTTTCTCCTGTTCTTGTGACAATGTACTCTGACAAAGTAATGTAAGAGTTTATTTTAGCACATAGCTCAAGGGACAGTCTGTATAAAGAGGGCATCAAGGTACCAGGAATCTGAAGCAGTTGGCCTCATTCTATATTCAGTCAGGAATCAGCAGCATGGAATGCATGCGATGCTCAGCTCACTCATTCCAGTTTAGACTGTCCAGGATTACCTGGCTATGAAATGGTCTTGTCCATGATTAAATTGTGTCTTCCCACATTGATTTAGGTAATTAAGAAAAATCACCTACAAGCATGCCCAGAGGCCTTTTAGGTGATTCTAGATCCTGACAAGATGACAGCTAACACTGACCACTATTTGACCTAAATACAAACTAAATTTTGCCCATTTTCTATTGACAATTCTTCATTTTGTCCAGAAATGTCATATTGGGCAAACTGTTGATTTCTTTCCTTTTCCTGTGACCTTTGACTTCTATAACATCTGTTCTTTGATGAATAACATAATCATAAAATTTTAAACAACAAACATCTATGCATTTTAATAAATTAAAATAATGGAAGTCCATCTCTCATCAAGGCAAAAAGTGAATAAATAACATGTTTATTCATTTTTAACATGTGTCATGAAAATAATTAAGCAGAAAATTAGTCCACTGCTAAGAGAATTCAATGTAACACAGGCCTTAAACATATATAGCTAACCAGACTCCTGATGGGAACACATTCATGAGAAGAACATATTGACAGACATTGGAATGCAATGCAAACAGACATAGAGAAAGCCATTTGACAGGTGGGACATGAACAGTGATACAAGTCAGCATGCTGGTTCTATTTCTAGCCCTCTAAAGAGAGTTCTTTCTAACATATAGATGGAATTTTTTTAAAAACATAAAAATTACTACCACTTCCTGGGAAAGTTGGATAATGTCTTTTTGTCCACTTAGGAATGATCTTCTATCCATTTGTAAGTTATAGATATGAATTATATTACAAGGTCTTTAAACATCCTAATATACATAAAACACTAATAAATGGTAGAAATGTGGCAGCTTAGATCGATCTTGCATGGAAGAACAGTTAAATACAAAGCCATGCATTAAAGCCGTCATTCTGGCTTAAAGCATGAAGAGGAAGCTAATGTTTATGTAAGCTTCTCTCTATATATAGCTGGAGCAGGGTGAAGTGGAACCCATGCTCTACGCAATTTCCCACGTCAGTATTATTTTAAGCAAAAGAACTTTAAACTTCAGATGAAGCCCATCTGAATTTCCCCTGACTTAAAACAGACCTGATAAACAGATTCCTGATTCTTTTCACCTTATGTGTTTGACAATTTAGTAACATGACTACTCATTCACATCATTCCCCGACTCCCCTCCTCCCTGCAACTTCTCTCAGGTAAACCCCGATCCCCACACTCTCCCAAATTCAAGACCTCTTTTTATTTAATTATTACTGTTATATGTATGCATATATTTAGGAAAACATATAAATATTTAAATATACCAACTTAGTCTGTTTAGTGTTGCCCCGTGTGTGTGTGTGTGTGTGTGTGTGTGTGTGTGTGTGTGTGTGTGTATAGACATATATAAGGCTAAGCACTTGGTTAGCCAATAATAGTTGGTGTTCATCCCTGGGAAAGATGAAGAGTTACAGATAATTAATGCCTGCTGAGAAACCTCTTTTTACTATGACAACCATGATGTTCAATAGCTGGTAGATATCACAAGATAGATTCATAGCACCCAGGGTCATAGAAGGAAGCAGAACGAGCCAGTACAGATGCTATAGGGACACTATCAGAAGACTTTCATACAAGGATGGCCAGTAATTCATTACCTAAGCCCTCAAGTGACCTAAACATCTCCTAGGTCTCAAATTAAATGCATCTTCTCTCAGTAGTATCTAAAAGTGCTGTATTTGCACCAATGCCTACTGGGTGCAAAGGTGGGGTGTGAAGGAGGAAGTGGGAAAGAATGGATTTTACCAACTACCGAAGACCACTCTTGGAGAGTATAGCTGCCTTAGGATCTCCCACACTCTATGGAAGACATGCTAATTTGTATTAATGTATTGCTTGTTGGAGTAACATAACAAAGGCAGTAAATGTGACTTTTGCTACCCTCTAACTGAAATGGACAAGAAATAAGATTGGCTTGGCAGCATAGGGGAAAGGACCTCCAATATGCACAATTCCATTCTCTTTCTTGGTCAGAAGCAGGAAATGTTTTTAGATTCCTGGTTAGGAATACCAGAAAGGAGCTCTAGTTTCTTAATTCTTTCTAAAAGACCATCCCTGACTCCAGACTACACATAATCCTGTGACCCAAAATCCAGTCCAGACACTAGTTCCTTCTGATGAACAGCTTTGGAATTGCATGTCTAGATTTTCTTTGTGAAAATGGATTGTATTTATTCCTCCATTTCAGCCTATTGCCTAAATGATTTTAGGGACTATTAATTTAGGAATATTGTAGTCCTGGAGGCCACTGAGGCTGGGGACTAGGGCTCTCTTAAGGCTTATTAAGGAGAGCTATTTTCTCCAGGACAAAAGATATCTCTCCCCCCCCCTCCCTCCCTCCCTCCCTCCCTCTCTCTCTTTCTCTCTCTCTCTCTCTCTCTCTCTCTCTCTCTCTCTCTGTCTCCTCTCTCTCTCTCTCTCTCTCTCTCTATCTCTCTCTCTCTCTCTCTCTCCCTCTGCATGGAGACATGACATACCTTAAGAGCTAGTCTACCGGATCTGTCAGTTACCTGGGCACATACCACCCCTTGAGAAAACTGATTCATCTTAAGTCATGCTAAGGAGGTGGAAGGAATAATTACCCCCTTGATAAGATAATCTGCTTACTGTTTCCAAAATCCCTCCCCTCATGCAGATTCTTGCAGAGCTTCCTTATGTAAGACGAGGAGAATGCCTGCTTTTCTGAGTTACTCAGAAGAGTGTAAATTTTCCTGTGTGTCCTTTCTCTTTCCCCAAAACTTAGCCTGCTTTTCGCAGTGCCCTAGGCTTTCTCATGCTTTCTCTGACGCTCCCATCCCTCTTCTGACTGCTTATAAACGGCATGGCATGTCCTTCCTTCTGCCTTCTCTCTCTTCCTCCAGCTGGGAAGATTTACAGCTTGTCTGCACTATTGTTTTTCTCTTACACTGTAATAACATTGATTTCGTGTGTGTGTGTGTGTGTGTGTGTGTGTGTGTGTGTGTGTGTGTGTGTGTTTTCGTAAATTTGAATTAGGAGATGAAGAACCCAAAAGAGGAATTACAAATTTTCTGATAACATAACCACATTCAAAAATGCCCAGTTGCTACACTCATATTAAATGGTGAGGGTTGTAATTATAGAATACATAAGCAATACTTTTTCGAAACAAAGTTGTTTCTTCATTGTCCCATTACTCCTGCTTAGGTGTGTTGTAGTTTCTTAATAGAGCAATCCTGTGTTCTGCTCCTCTTGCAGAAGGCAACACCCATGGTGTCGCCACTCAGACTCAGACACTATGACATTTACTGTGTTTGGCTAGCAAGCGGAACTAAGAAATCAGAGACAGAAAGAGAGAAAAGTCTGAGTATTTGTTTCTGCTGCTTCTTCCTCCCTGCCTAGCTGTGGTTTGAGCACCAACTGTTTTCCACTCGCCAGAGCCAGAGGACTTGCTCATTCTGTTAGAACCCTTTTGACCTCACTTCAAGGTCAGCTAGCTGCAAAAGCAGCTTCCCACACTTGGTCCCTGGTGCTTTGCTACCACTTGCAAATTAGCAGTTTACCTTTCCTGTGCTCACTTCTCAAATATAACACCTTCACTGAACCTTATTCAATTAAGCAGTGCACCAACTCTGAGTAAGAAGGTTGAAGAGGAGACTCAGGAAATATGAGCAAGAGTGAGAAGCTGAGAATTTTAGTTACATACCAATAAAGCAGCACAAATCGGACCATGGATAATGTAGAGGAGATGCGTGTCTGAGCTGATCCAGCAACTAGGGGATAAAGTGAAGATATCTGAGAGATTTTCATTTCACTTAGTTCTAATAGAAGTCACAAATGGAAAATGTCTTACTTGTCATTGTAATACAAGCTTCTGGCAACGGCGTGGATGCAGGCAGGAAGCAGAGGAAACCCTACAAATAAGGCAAAACCAAAAGAATGGGTAATTTCCTTTTTGATGAGGATTTTCAAAGGAGTCGTGAACATGAACTTCAGAGACACCTTAGTAGCAAAAAATAACTATGCCTATGCTTACTGTGTAATTGCATATGTATAGTCAAGAGGTAAGTGTGACAAGCTATCAAGTTTGAATATCACATATCATTTTGAATCACTAAGATTCCAGAGTTTAACACATTCTATGCTGCCTAAGTCACAATCTTTGGCAAAATTTTTGTATTCATATAATTTCCATGGGATGAAATTGGTTAATATTTAATGTCAAATGTTGGGAAATACTGAAACTGATAATTATTTCTATGGTAAAAGACAGATTCACAGTAAGCCATTTTCTGAAGAAAAAGGAGAAAAATATGTTTCTTATACCAAGATTTCTGCATGTGTTGAGGCTTCTAAATAAGATCTTTAAAAAACTGAAGTGAAGAAATGTTTTATAGAGACAATCAGAATGCACTGACTCTCTGGTCTATGTATATGTATAGCTCTTTAATCTGTCACAATATCTACAGTTTCATTTGATAGATAATAAAGAAATAAAATTTCTGTTTTATCTCTGGAAGTTAGTTCTATTAAATTCATTTACTATGTATCACATTCACACACACACCATTCCAGTGACCTTAAGAAACCCAGAGTATGTTGTATAGCTTGTTTTGTGAGTTACACAATGCCAAGACAGTATGTGAAAGAAGTGGATCTTTTGCATATGTTTATTCAATTATTGACACCCCAAATTTTGACCATAAGATGACAGTTTAAGATCTCAACAGAGCTGGATATGACAACACACCTCTCCAATTCCAGTGCTCGGGAGAAAGATGTAGACACATCTCTGTGATTTCAAATCTTTCTGATCTACATAACAAGTTCTAAGCCAAAAAGATCCTGTCTCAAAAGCAAAGAAGAAAAGAAGAAAACAAGAGAGAAAGAGTGAGAAAGAGGGGGAGGAGAAAGGGAGGGGATCTCAAAGGTTTTTTTGGTGGAACTACAAAGCTATTTAGCACTATGTCTTCATTTTACACATGAAAAGAGAGGACATTCAGAAGAATGCAGAAATTAGATCCTTAATTTGTCATTTTAATTCTATTGCTCTAGTCACTATGCATTCAGCTAGAATGAGTTTGTCATTGGAATATCAAAATATAAAAAAGCTATCACATTATTAATCAAAATGAGACTAGAGAAACTGCGAGCTTGTGACACTCCGTGTTTTTCAGTTTATGGCAACGAGGAAAGAATGATTGGTATTAAGTCACATGGCCTAAAAGAGAAAAGCCTTCTTAATCAGATAAATAAGCAGGTAATGACAGTGACACCTACCCCAGCCAAGAAAATAATACCACATCAAGTGCTGCTTCTCTGCAAAGACAGCCACCACAATGAGTGTGTGCAGGTAAATGCCTTCACAGAGCATCCAAAAGTAGTTACAGCCCATTAGGTAAAGATGAATGAACTGAAACACTTTGCAGCTCACCTGTAAGGAAGGAAATGGTAGTTTCTTAGTTTATGAAATTCACATGTGAAGCAAGTTGTCCAGTTTATTTCAGAAACCATGGGATTTTTCTGACCCACACACAAAAAAATGTGCACACTAGGGAATCTGGGTTATGTAGTACTCATCCCACGATGGTTCTAAAGTTATTAACTATTTATTCTCTCAGTTCACAAGAATTATGTGATATTCCAAACAATTCCAAACAAAAATGTTTCCCTCTACTTACTGGGTATCTGTTTTTCTAATGAGTTCAGGTTATTATTTATATTTATTAGATTAAATATAAACAGTAGACACATACACCACAGTGCATCTGTTTTGATTCTGGTTGTTTTCTGTCAGAAAAACTTTGATAGTCTTATCAGCACTTAATTAAACATGTATAAATCCTTAGTAAGTTTTGTATCCTTCACCCCACAAGCATAAATAAATAAAACTTACTAAGTAATTCTCTAATGAACTATATACTACCTAAATGTAAATTATGAAATTTTCATATCAGAATAAAGAATGGTGGTTTTGTCTCCTCTTTTTCTTGGATTCCTACTTTCTCTTCTTTTATATAGGGAAGAAGAAAGAAATCCAAATATCTGATAAAGAAAATACAAAGAAGCTGAGAAATATTGATTCTTTCCTTATCAAAGTTAATAGAGGTGTAGCAGAATGTTACAATCTTTAGTTTCCAATCTTAAATTCAATACATATTTTGTAGTTATTATAATTTTTTTAATTAGCATTATGCTAGAAACCAAGAGCACTTAAAAATAAGGTTAGAGTTATCATGGGTAGGATGGATAGCATTTGCATAAATATCATCCTAAAGTGCTTGAACTATTATCATTTATACATATTTAATTAAATTCTTAAATATTTCTGTGAGGCATGCATTGTAAATGGTCACACATTGTGTAGATTTTTAAAATAACTAGTAGTAGAAGCTGGGAAGTAGTGGCTCATACCTTTAATTCCAACACTCAGGAGGCAGAGGCAGGTGGATCTCTGAGTTCCAGGACAACCAAGGCTACACAAAGAAACCCTGCCTCACAAAAACAAAAACAAAAAGAAAAACCCTATATATGTAATAATACCTTCCTAAAGGATATTTAAAACATTATTCCTCCATTTAATATGTGTGAAGAATGCATTTGCTAAATTTTAAATAATTCAGTATCATGTGTTTTACAAGATGATACTTGAGCCTCTCAAAGCGAAGTTTTAACTACATATATTTGAGTATATTTATGATGAATTTAAACCTCAATGTTTATGTGGGTATTACATTCTTATCTATCTCAACTTGATTCTGATGTTTCTTTAAAATTAATATAAACTATTATGAGGAAAAGCATTTAGTACATACTTCAGAAAAAATATTTCTGTGGAGGGCATTGTTAATATAATTGGAAAATACTTTTATCCAAATAATAAATTCACTATACTTTAATGTATACCTTGTCTATTAGATATACATCCTTGTGCTTCTGCTTACATAAGAGTTAGAAGCTCTTGCTGTGTTACAAAACAGATTCTCCTAGAAAAATTCATTCTTAAATGTCAGCCAGTGTTTTAAACTGCTAATTGTATTCTGATCTGTTTCCTCCCCTGGTAACTTTAGAGAGAAACACAAGCAAGATCAAACTACCAGGAAGCACATGGGCAAACAATGGAAGAAACTTTAGAACATCATAAATTACCCTAAAAAATAAGCATTAAGCACATACAAATGTGTTATTTATTGACCCATTTGGTGGACATCCCTTTCCTTCTCTGATTTCAGTAACTTCACAACATAATCCAGAAACCCCAACTTGATGTGCTCAGGAAAACACACACACACACACACACACACACACACACACACACACACACCCATATCCAAAACTGGAGGTTTTGCCACAATGTCAAAGTGTTGATTCTAAAAGTGTGAAGATTTCTGCTATATATACATATATTTTAATCCAAGTATAGTTTATGTACATGTTTATATCATGAATAATTTATATATATTAGCATATATTTTTAAACTATGGCTTATAGGAAGAAAAATGTATCAGTGCTTATTGAAACAATGATTGGTAGAACACTAACATTTTATGTTAATGGAGTTTAACATTACTGTAGATGCAAAGCATGTAAATCCTTCTCTTTCTGATTTTATTAATTTTTAATATAAGCCTGATAACAAACATTATTTAAATTTCCCATTACATATATTCTTTTCTTTCATTTAAGTACTCAGATGCACAGATTGCTTTGGATTGAACAAACATTGTGTAGTCATAGTCTTATGGGCCACCAGCATCAGGAGTCCATAGCCATGACATGAACTGAAGCTTTGGAACTGTTGAAGGAAATTCACCTTCCAAGACTGCAATGGGGCCATGTTTTCTATATGTTAAACCCCAAAGTCTACATATAGATTTACTTAATGACACCCATATTCCATATCAGAAACCACCCCCCCAACCCATGTCTCTTCCTGCTACTCCTCCAAGGTTTTACTTACAGGATTATTGGCCACTAAGGCCTGGTTATTGGCCACTGCCGTGAGGTGAATGATTATTACAATCGAATTACCAACAAATGAAAAGAACAGGTTTTTATGCAATGTAATCCGTTGACAACTTAGG
Source organism: Uromys caudimaculatus (assembly GCA_028551405.1). Lineage (NCBI taxonomy): Eukaryota > Metazoa > Chordata > Mammalia > Rodentia > Muridae > Uromys > Uromys caudimaculatus. The sequence goes on from JAPYYD010003043.1 coordinate 14,544, forward strand.
CTCCTACAAGGCAAAAGAAATACAACGTGTGAATATTATAAAAATGTTTCTATATTTTAACTAAATGTAATTT